>QBDW01001050.1:0-20220 GCA_003261595.1 Maconellicoccus hirsutus
CTGGTTTCCCACTAATTAAAAAAAATGTTGACTACCTGGACTCGTTTTGCCCCCCCCCCCCTTGCCAAAATCCTGGCTACGCCACCGATCAAAGGTGATTTATTGAAGATTTTTTTGAGGAAGAGGAGAGAATTTTTGATTTTTTTTCAATTTTTTCAATTTATTTTCGTTTTTTAAGCAAAAGGAAGCGGTAGATTTTTTAATGAATTAATTAGTTTATATTCAAGAAGGAAATTTTTGAGTTCTCAATTTTTTAAATTAATTTATATTTTTTTAAGCAAAAAGAAGCGGTAAATTTTTTAATAAATTTTCTAAGTTTACATTTTTTTAAGAAAAAAATTGTTGATTTCTCAATTTTTTAAATTAATTATTTTTTTTTAAAAGAGGGAGATTTTTGATTTTTTTAATTTTTTAAAAGTAAATCAGAGGCTTGTGCATGAAAGTAAATACCTCAGTATGTAAATTCTTTATCCCCTCAAATGTTTTTTTTTTTTCATTTTTCCTTGCAACTTGTTTTTTACCTGTGAATTATTCGTGGATTAACGCCATGTTCTGCCGCCAAGGCCAGAGGCATTACTAGAAGGAAGGATTAGATGGAAGAGAAGAGTTGGGAGGACCTGAGGAATTGGAAAAAACGTTGGACAGAGGAAGGATCATCAATGAGGATTTCTGGGATACTCCTTTTTTTATTTTTAAATTTCTAAGATTTTTTCAAAAATTTGAACTCCATTGCATATATATTTTTTCAAATTATTCATTTTAAAAATTTGTGAAATATATTTTAGAAAGTCTCCTATCAGTTTTCTATGAATGAAAAGTATAATCAATGGTTCTTTGTATGTTGACGTCACAAGGTATGCACTTTGTATATGTATTTATTTATAGTCGTTCAACCCCTCATGGCCATGCGACTAGAAACAGTACAAACTTGAAACTAATTCGTCCAGGATTTCGATTCTCAGCGTATCTAACAGGTAGTGGAAGTAGTGAAAGTAGTGAAAAAGTAGTGAATTTTGTCAAAAGTGGTGCAAGAATGAAAAAACCCGAAATATATTTTAAAAAACTACACAAAAATTGTCCTTATTGATAAATTGTTGGTTATTTTTTATGTGTTGGCAGCACTGTTAGAATATGTGACGTCATATAATTTTTTTTCAATAAGCACATAATGCGTTGATTTTTCTACAATTTAAATAACATTTTTTTTTTAAATACAGATTTTCTACTAATCTGAAATTTGACTTTGATGGGATAAGGGGGGAGGGGTGGTGAAGATGAGAGATTTTCGAAACTTTGGTGAAAAGATAGTGAAAAAGTAGTGATTTTTTGAGAAAAAAAAATCCATCCTGATTTTGGAGAAAATGGGGCTTAACAGGTGATTTTCAAATTGATGAAAATTATTTTGAAATTGTGATCGTACTGCACAGCCTTATATGAGGCATTGCCAGAAAACAGTCATCCCCCTCCCTCCTTCTTCCGCTTCTTTATTGACGTCACTCTTATCAAACGTTACTTTTCATGTTGATTTTATTGATTCAATTACGTTCAGAAGTGACTAATGAAATTTTTCTCCAAAATCAAAGCTGAGCTAGACAGTTAGTACATTTATCTGGATTTTTCTCGACATCGAGTGCACTTAAAAAGAATATCGTAATTATCTAAATTAAAGACGATGATATTCTCGATCAAAACGATCCCACGTAATTTTTCAATTAAACTCGTATCTCTCGAGTTTCGAAAGAAACGAAATATTCGAGTAAATACTCCACTCTGGCGAACGAATTTACGCTGCTCCTTAAACCATCCGTCCTATTTCACACCGGACCCTCCTTCCTCCTCCCCTTCCCCACCTGGTGTATTTATATCGGCTATAGACAAACGTTTAATTCATCCGCGATTATAATACCAAGGTTGGCGAGAGAGCGCAGGCAGAGTAGAAAAAAACGTTAATTTTGCGCGCTACATAGCATCGTAATTCCGGGCTTATTTTTCTACGCTCGTATGGCTAATTATCGTGAGATTTTTCACGTCGGTCGACGGGTATTTATATGGTCGCGGTATTGTTACGATAATGAAAAATTTTCAAGCGTCGTAGGTATAATAAAGGCGACGAGGGAGGCGAGGCATGATAAGACGAAGGATTAGGTTAGGCGCCAATGCGTATTTCTCTACCTAGGTAACCTTTCCAGATACAAGTCCGTTATCGGGTATGACTCTGGTCGATGGCGTGCGTGGCGTCAAAAACATTATCATTTTATCATCCGCAGCTTCCTCGGATACGTGTGCGCGCGCACGAGCGTCAAGCGTCGGATATTTTAAATATTTGCCTTATCGTGTCAATACCTTATTTACGAAATTACATTTTACTTAAATAACACCGACGATAAAGATCGACGTGGCGATTTGTACCCTCTGTTTTTGCCGTTTCGAAAAAAGCATAAATAGATTTTTGACCAGGACGCCGCCGCGTAGCGAGAAATTAATAAGGCGATTTCGCGTACTAGATGGTCGGCCAGTTACACCAATGGTGGCTAATGACATCGCGTGCACAAATGCTGTTTGCGGCGAGCCGCGTCCGCCTTCTAATTCTATTTTCACAAAACTTCCAACTCTTCGAGCCGTCCATTTTTTTAGCTCCTTTTAATACAGTAAACCTTCAATTACCGTTAAAACTACTACTTACAAGTGAAGATTGAAAAAAAGAAAAAATAAAAATACCGGCGATAATTTCATTAATACTAGACTCCTCGCGGCCTTCTTTTTTCTCCGTTTCCTGAACGCGATAAAGTAAGTAGGAAGTGGATCGGAGGGGAGGGGGATTTGCCTCGACGCGAAAACGTCACTGGTTGGGGTATTCCATCAACCCCTTTCGGGTTAGAAAGGTCGAAGCGGTGGGAAATTTTATCTGAAATAATTATTTTTTTATATAGAAGAAGATAATAATTTTTCACAATCTTTGACGAGACCAAGAAGCCAAAAAAATTGAAAAAATTCGAGACAAAATTTCTCGTCGTCGGGAAATGTGTAATTTTTCAAATACAAACTTCTATTTTGGGTCTTTGTGACGGAGAAGGGCAGGAGAAGTGGTGAAGTTTCAGTTGGAAAATTTTTTAGAAGTTTCAGAAGATCCTTGAAATTTTTTAAAATTGTAATCAAAGGTCCAAAATCACATTACAGGATGGATTATTTTTTACTCGCTGAGAAATAACGAGAAAAGCTTGAAATTTCGGTTTTGTTGTCAAAAAATGTAAAAGTACTTGAAATTTCGATTTTTTACCTTATGAGAAGAAGAAGATAAGGGAGGGGAGGTTTATGCACCGAAAAACTTTTGGTGTTTAAAATGCTTCATAAAATTTTCAACGTAGATCTTTTATCTCGAAAATTTGCCAACAAAAAAACAAAAAAAATAATTTGAATAATGAGCGCGAAAATTTGTTAAAAAATTTTTAACGTTCATGTTTTAGCAATATTATGAGTAAACTTTTCAAAAATGTTAGAAAATGGATCTTTTATCTCGAAAATTTGCCAACAAAAAAACAAAAAAAAATAATTTGAATAATGAGCGTGAAAATTTGTTGAAAAATTTTTAACGTTCATGTTTTAGCAATATTATTAGTAAACTTTTCAAAAATGTTAGAAAATAGTGTAAAATAGGGAAATATTGGTATTCGTTTTGCTCAGAATATTTGTACTCCTCTTCATCAATGGCGTTTTTTAAATGGAGAATAAATTTGGGCGTGATTCCCTTTCCCCTCAAGGAAATTATTTATTGTATATTTATGTACGATAATTTCTGAAAAAATTGTCCGTAAGGCATCAAATCTTGGAAATTTATTTTTTTTATGATTACACGTGAAAATGTTTACCCCCTCCCTCCTTCACCTGAGTGATTATTTTGTCTTTTGTATTTTCAATTTTGAAAAATTTCCAATCGATAGGTTTTTATCATCAAGTCGGACGATTGAATATCGCCGTGGACTCCCCCTCGCTTCCCCACTCCTCCCTTGCTTAAAATCCTTGCACTGATTCCGATGTAATGTATATTTTGAAAATATTAAAATAAAAATTAAATTAGGTTTATGCGTATTACATTTTCGATTTGAAAAATCGTAAAATCTGTTTTGCAATAAAAATTGAATTTCAAGTCTCGGAGGACTTCGTTTGTGCTGCGCTATTAATACGCCTCAAAAATGAGATTCCCTTCGCTCCTCCGTAATCGTTCAAATTATTGATCTCCGTAAACTCGTGCTCTTTGGCTATAAATGGCGGCTGGCGTAAATTTCGTTGCCAAGCTGCGTCTATGTAAATTGGTCGAATGAAATTTATATGTCGATAAAATTGATGGAAGTTTTCATTTGGGTTATTTATCCGGCGTATTTAAAGCTATATAGCTCGAGATAACGATGCTAATTAATGCAGAGGATCGGTGAAATCATTCTAATAGTATGAAATTTGCGCGAGTTAATAATTTTTTAAAAGCTAATTAAGTTCACAATCAGTTACCTGAGTTATGTTGCTTTGGAGAAAACATTTATACATGGAAGCGTTGTTGGTATATAAGAAGAGAACGTACAAACCGAACCGCATTTTCGATTATCATTTAAAAGTCAGTTTCGTGACTGGTCGAGACAGTGCATTAAATCTTGTCTGATTGAACCTAATCTAATGTATCGTATTATGTTTAGAACACGTTCTATATTAATACTCGGACCCATATTATACCTAAATTACTACGTACGAAATATTACGCGATATTAGAACAATGACAACCGTTGGAGGTTCTATATTAATTTCGGAGTATTTTATTAACCGAGAGGTAAGAATCCATAGGCCAATGTCGTGTGTCGCGTAGATTCGAAATTCGTCCGAGTTTCGGTCGTGAGGTGAGTCTGGCTCGTCTCTTCGTGTACTCGTCCAACGACCGTGTTCTTACGTAATGTGAAATTTCCGAAAAGAAACGTGAGCTATATCTTAAAAGGAAATCGTAAACCGGTGAATTTATTAAGTGCACGTGTATTTTTAGATAGTGCCAATATTCTGTTTTAACGAGATAGTACTCATTTTAATACTGGTTTGTAGAAAGGTGAAAAAATTGGAATATTTTGAGACGTTGGTAAGTGGTAGCGGGAGAGGGGGGTTGAGACCAATAAAGATACTTAGAGTTGAGGTGTCCATAAGGTCACCCGATGTGTTTGATATTTTCGCCGAATGTAAACCAAGTTGAACCTAATTGAGGTGTTTTTTTTAGTTGACATAATTTACTGAGAGATCTTAGATAAAATTTGAATTGTCAACGATGAATTTGATTCGTATAGAAGGTTTAATTTCATTGTATTTGGTGAAAATTGGTCGTCGTGTTGTTTGGTGAGCTTGTTATTGTTGTCTGGGGTGACATTGAAAGTAACGGGTGACTTTGAAATTTGGTTCTTGCGCGAATTTTAACTGACTAGAGGACTTTGGAGATTGGTTGGGGATTTTTAGCGTGTTTTGTGAGTTGGCACGATGAGTATTGAGGGTTTTTAACGAGAAGATGGAATGATGCTGGAAGACATAGATCATGAAGAATTTCTAGTTGAGTTTAATGAGGTTGTATCGATGTTTCTAAAATTTAACATCTCAACGAAAAATTTTCAGTAATTAAATTCAAAGGCGAAAGTATTATTAATCAAAAATATGTCAAATTATATTAATGCCGAAACAGGGATTTTTCCAAGTCGGACGGAGGGGGCGAGAAGAGAAGGGGTTTGTAATTTCTAACATTTGCCTCAAAAATGAGAAATTTTTATTCTTTTTTGATATTTTTTTGCATAATTTACTAAAAAAAAAATATCATTCACACGTAGATTGTTCCTCTCACACCCCCTCCCCCTCCCCCTCCTCTCAGAAACTAGCTTATCTCCAAAGACAATTATTACAAGAAAATACAGTTTATACACGAAGTTAAACAATTAGAAAATAATTATGATTTTTAATAATTTTTTTGAAAAACTGGTCGAGTAAAAAATTTATAAATAAAAAATAGCCTTAAATTCATATTCATCAAGTAAACACGATGGCGATTTGAAAAAAATGAAAATTTCTGTCACCCTCGATCATTTTAATTTTTTTAATTAAGAAAAAAAAACAAAAAATCATAATTCATTATTTTCTTGAAAACGAATTTTTTTTTACTATTTTGATGGTTTAATTTGCTATTTTATTTTTCTGTATCTCCTACAAAAAATGGACGAAAAACCTTCCTTAGCCATAATTTTCTCCTTCATGTTGGCTTTTCTCGAAATCTATCAAATTTAAAGTAAAATGCACATTAATCGAAATTCAAGACGATAAAATTCACAATAAAAATGATTTCATAAAATTTTTCATTCCGAAATACCGTTTTCGAGATATGTATTTTTATATTAATTTTTAGCCGTGTGTTTTTATAAAAACCAAAGCCATTACGTTGTATTAGTGGGAGGAGTTGGGAGGGGGCATGCTCCAAATGTGTTTTGGGGCTTCAGGAGTCCATTTTGGCCATTTTTATCAATGTCTGTTTATGTAATTATATTTGTAAATAATATAATATGTTTTTCGCGTTTTACTCGGGTCGATTTCAACAAAAAAAATTCAAATTCTAGTGATGGGATTCTTTTGGCGAGTCCACTTGGTAACCAGAGTGGGGATGACCTTGGATCAAAATTTGGACAAGTCACTTTTTTCAAAGGAGTGGAGGAGGGGTGAAAAAAAAGCAAAAACGGGTAAAACATAAACCAATTGGTAGAGCATTAAAATATGTACAGCATACCCTAAAATCAGCGCTCTATACCATTTTGGAGGGGAGGCTCCTCCCCATTATTCGACCTTGAAAAATTTTGTGTTATCGATGCAGCTCTCCCCCTTCCCCATTGACCTAGGAGGTCATGCTTTGGCATGTGCAGGTAGTGGCTGCCCGAATGGTGCCTTTGGAGGTACCGACCTTTCACCTCCTTCACACTTTTTCAGTCTTAAAAAATTTTTGGGTCTCTTTTAGCGGTTTTCAGTCTTACCTCGTGTAGAAAAATTAAAAAAATGGTTCTTTGTGGTGGTATAATTATACTACGTTCATGAAAAACCCGGCTTGAAAAGCTTTTGTTTTATTTCATTTAATTTCCATTGCACGTGTACCCTGCGATGATTCTAAATTCGTGGTCGAAATCATCCCGAAGATTTGCCGACGCCATCTTCGAATATATTCCCATCATCATCGACATTCCAGACCCGCTTCACCCACTTCTTTCACACTATGTCTCCGTAAAATGCACAGACACGCTAAATTCCTCGTCATCGACTCGTCTGTTGGGCTTAAACGCGAATCAAATCGTATTGGGTGATTGACTGCATCGAAGCGTCTAACCGGAAGACATAAAGGTAGAATAATTGAGCTATCGAACGGTACTTGTTCGATGTATTAACATCGCTGACATTTTGTCAGTTGTTGAAATTTCCTTATATACATCTGGAATAGTACACAGACACGATGGAGTTTAGCACGCGATGCATTGTGGTCTTCAGACGTCATCTTTATGATTGATATGCGTATAAACATTCTAGAAAGTGTGTGACTTCATCGGCGATACATTCTATCGACTTATCACATTTCCTATTAATATTTTTATCCAAATAAACGTTCAATTTCAATTGGTAAAAATTACCCGTAATTTACACCCCCCCTGCCTTGTCTACTCCGTCTCACCGGTTGATTGAAAACGCACCGGAAATCGGGTGAATTTTGAAGACCACCCATTGTGCTTTCTCATTCCAAAATAGATAAACACGAGAAATTGAAAAATTACGAAATTACCAACTTCGTCTCGTCTGAGAGGCTAGGAAAATTTAGCAGTTAATTAAAAACCATATCCTCGTATTTAATTTTCGATTACGGCGCGACAATACGTTTCGCGAACGTTCTCTGTGATTACCTCGAACCGAGGATATCTCCGGTTCGTCTTAATTTGGTAAAAATAACACACCGAGAGAGAAATTACATATCACTAAATATCGCCCATTTTCAACCCCGCCATCGTTTAGGTTTCGGTATACCCTTATTATCGTAATAATCCACGTCCCGGGCATTCTTCACAGAACGAAACGGAAACAACGAAGTGGTTCCAGTTACAGTGACATTACCGTCTGGAAATTGAAGTTCAATTATTTTGAATTAAAATACAACGTGTAATTTTGGTTACATTAAGAACTATTACATGTTACTTTACTCCATTATTAAATTATACTTATACTACTTCGTGACCGTTGCCTTCTATGTAATTGAAGAAATATAATTTCACTTTGTTTCTTTTCGGATACAAACGCGCGTAAACCCTTCGAAAAAATCTCGATAAAACTCCCAAACGTCGGAAATTTTTCTCATCTTGACGTTGTGGTCGTCTCCGAGGGAATTCGCGTCGAATACGTATGAAATTAGGTAGAATTTCATCATTATGTGATTTTCGTTTGATGGAGAAAAACGCTTATTATCTCGTCCGCAACGTTTATCACCTCAAAGGTCAATAATACGATGATTGATGGCCTCGTTTCAAAGTATTGTACTCGCCGTACGTATCGATTCTTGGAAAAATTCGCCCATGCGAGTTGGAAAAATATAATTTTCACGAGCGATAAGTCGATCCCCGTAGAGTCACAGTTTAACGCAGTTTTCACTTGTTTATCTTATTTTCGAGTTCCAAAGGTGATTTTAAATTGACCGCGATTACGTTACGCCATCGCCACACCCTTAATTACCAAGGAAAATACGAGTGTACGCGATATTAATGGCCTATTTTGGGATACGAACAACGCACGTGATAATTAAGTCATTAACTAGACTAGTTAAAAACTCGAAAGAATACTATGAATTAGCATCACACCAAAAAATATCGAGTATTTTAATTTATCGTCGTAGGGGAAAACGTATCTCTTTGGAAATCGATTTTGGTCGCTTTTGAAGGGTTCATTTTTCAAAATAATTCCAGCTACTTATTTTTTAACACGTTTTAAGTATCATTTAATGTGCTGGTAATTACGAGACGCCGAAGAATTAGGTAATTTGTTCGAGGGCGGAATGCTGCGGTAACCGAAGTATGGGTAGTTTGGCCATCGTTGATCGCGATATTGTAATTTTGTAACCATCGGAGACTCCAGCTGGAAAAGGGTCATTTATGAAGTGTTAAGAGATGAGCATTTATTTATGTGGCATTTTAATTATACACTTGCTCGACGTTTTGGGTGATTTGACTTCGCAGTGAGATTTATCGAGAAAATGGCAGAGAAGTTACTAAAAATTGTTCAGAAATTTTTTTTTAATATTCGAAAAATTAATCCGAAGACTAAGAATATAATTATAAAAATAAACGGAAAATATCCGATAACATCGGAAACTAGTCATAAAAATTGATAAAAATAACGAAAAAAATTCAAAAAATTATCCCAAAAAAATAACACCACAAACAGGGTATTTAACAAGTTGTAAAATTAGTGTAAAAGTAGTGATCTTGGAAAATGGGTAATGAAAGTGATAAAAAAATTATGAATTTTGTCGAAAAGTAATGCAAGAATGGAAAAACCCCAAGAGGTGAAATATTTTTGAAAAATTTACCCAAAAATTGTTCATTTTTGATGAATGACTTGCAATTTTTTATGAATTGGCAACACTGGCGGAGTACGTGACGTCATATTTATATTTAAGCATTTTTAAAAACAAGCGTATGATGGGTTCATTTTTTTATAATAATTTTGATTTGATTTTTTTTCAATGCAGATTTTCTTCTAATATGAAATTTGACCTTGTTGATGCGCAGCAGGGTGATGAAGTTGAGAGATTTTTGAAAAATGTGTGAAAAAAGTAGTGAAAAAGTGATTTTTCAAGGAAAAATTCGTTAGATAGCCCGAGATGAATAAATTAATCGATATACAAATAATCCCCCTCCTTCGCTTTTTGTGATTTAAAAATGGCAATTCTGCAGAGAAGCGATAGTTTGTTTCACTTTTCATACAAAATAAACGATTAAAAAATTTTTTTCAACTAAAATTTTTTTGAAATTCTTTTTTAAAATTTAAAAACTTTCTTGAAAAAATTTATTTCTGAAAAAATATCCTATTGCGATTTTTTTTTTTTTTGAATATTCTGAAAAAAGATTCAAATATGCATAATTCTTGACTAATTTTGGGCATTTTTTAAAATTCAGTTTTAATGTTTTAATTTCGGAAATAACGTGAAAATTATTTTAATTTTGACCAAATTGCTTAGACTATTGGGAACATATTACTACTCTCTCTCCTTCTCTCTTCCTCGAAAATTATTCAATTGTAGCTGCTAAAATATAATATTAAAGTCTGAATGATTTTATTCCTCCCCCTCCACCTATTTCTAGCATTTTATCTGATCCCCATCACTTTTCAGCCCCCCTCCCCTCACTACTCGACCATGTGACCATGTCACTGGAAGCATTTCCTCTCAGGTGAAGATATCATGAACACATCAATTCACCCTTTTATCGTATCTCGACGTAAATTTTGCCTCCTCCTCCTCTTCATCTCCTCCTCCCTCTCCCAACCACGATTACCTCACATCGCGACCGTTTGCGTCGTTTATTTCGCATAAATAACTTAATTATCGACTGCGAGTACAATGTATTCGCCGAGATTACCACACAAAAACGACTCGAATTAGCCAACACATTATCGAACTCTTTTGCCGATGATTATTAATCGATATGCTTAATAAATTACGAAACCGGCCCGAAGCTCCGGTATAATTTTCCATTATATAATTACGTATTAAAATATTAACAATGGCTGGTAGTCGTGATCATTTGTTATAAAGCAGTAGGGAGGACCTCGATATTATCGTTTAATCTATATGCATACCTCGACGCATAGCATTGTTTACCACGAATTACCAATAAATATTTAGAAACATATTAACTCCGTAAATTACGCTTAATTTCGTTCACGATCGAAAAATCCAGTTTCGAGTGAATTAAAAAAAAAATATACGAGGAAAGTATCCCTCGAAAATGAAAATGAAAAAAAACACCACGAAGCATGAAATTTTCCAAATTTCAACGCATGAAATAAGGATGCACGGTGAAGTGGTATAGAAATGGGGGGAAAAAGAAGCACGTAAAAATTAATAAGAAGCATTCGATAGACGTAATTCAATCTACAAATGTTCGGCTTATTTAAAATCTATTAAAAATAGTTTATTGTTAGGAGATGAATCAGCAATATCGACTGACTGATTTATAATTGATACAGCCTAGTAGCGTTCGTACCTGTGCACGGAACAATAAACGACGCTATTCTCCTTTACATTTTTATTAATTAAGCGTAAAATTATTTTCAACATATGTGCTCTAGAATTTAGACAGTATAACAAATTTTCAATGGAGTAGCCGTAACGCTCGATAACTATACTAATAATGTTCCCAACACGGCCGCGTTTAAAATATTGGGTGACAAGCACATATCTACGGACTTTCCCCCTCCACCGCTCTTTCTCCCAATAACAAAACGCCAAACTTCGCTTATATTTATATAATATAATAAAATATAATTGTCATGTTCTCTTATAAATAATCAATCGATAAACACAATTGCTTTTTTCTCCATTTCGATACGGCACGTTACCCGTTTATACATATCGTTATTCTCCTCGGCCCCCTTGCCCCCTTAAATATCGCTTATGTATACACGATTTCGATGTTGGACTCCGAAATGTAATTATTTAAGTCTCAATTATCACCTTGAATAATTTCGCAACGGTTTAGTTCGTATTATAATTCATGGGAGATCGATGGTGTGTTATTCTGGAAATTTTCATAATAATTCGGCATACGTAGTTATTCGTAAAAAACATAGAGTACGCTAATAACGCTCGTTATATGGTACAAAATGTATTTTAATGTTTTTCTAACGCGATGCTTCCTCACTAATGATGAGATTTTCTTTATATTTATTCAACTCATCGTCGTATATGGTGGTTAACGACGAAAAAGTGAAATTACCCAAACACCCGATAATCTTGGGTGATTACGAGTCCAAAAAGAAAGAAAAAAAGGGATAAAAAATAGGTAAAATGGAGGTTTTATTCATTACGTGAAAATGTCCACGTCTTATTAACGTTTAATACGCGTTGAAAATTTAAGGTTATGTCAATCAAGCCAGCGAGCCGACTAAAAACATATTTTAACGCTACCGAACGCGATGGCGCGCTGATAAAAGATGAATAGTGTGATTTTTTCCATCGTACGCGGGGGGAAGGGGCGTGCTTGTGTATCGGCGTGCATATTCGTGCATAACAAATTAGCCTCGTATCGATCGAGTGTGCAAATTAGTAATGTAATTTTACACGTGGTACGCGACCTAACACGATAAAATGCGGATGAACGAGAGGAATCGCGGAATTCCTCGTGTTTGAGTTAATTTGACGATAAACGGCGGAAAAAAAGTATTCCAAGAGAGTGATTCGGGGTAGGTTTGGTGATGACAGGATTCGTAGGGGGTGAAATTTCCCCATTTGGGGACCACTCGTCGAAGGTACCGGATGATTTATTCAGTTGGGTAAATCAACAATTTTCGAGTATTTGTAAGCTTGCATTAGTCAAAAACTCCAATTTCCTCCTTTCAGCGTTTAAAATTATTATTTTAGTAAAAAAAGTCAATAAAAAATATTTTAATTGTTTTAAACGATTTTATAATTATTTAAAATGATGAAAAAAATTATAAAAGTTTTGAAAAAATCGTCAAAAATGATGAAAATATTATCAAAAATGAAAATAATCATCAAAAATGATGAAAAAATCGTCAAAAGTGATGAAAGAATCGTCAAAAATGATGAAAAAATCGTGAAAATGATGAAAGAATCGTCAAAAATGATGAAAAAATCGTGAAAATGATGAAAAAATTGTCAAAAATTATTAAAAAAATCGTCATAAATGATGAAAAGGCGTTCTCAAAATTTTATCATTACGTTAATTATCAAAGTGATGAAAAATCGTCAAAAGTGATGAAAAAATCGTAGAAAGTGATGAAAAAATTGTCAAAAGTGATGAAAGAATCGTCAAAAATGATGAAAAAATCGTGAAAATGATGAAAAGGCGTTCTCAAAATTTTATCATTACGTTAATTATCAAAGTGATGAAAAAATCGTAGAAAGTGATGAAAAAATCGTCAAAAGTGATGAAAGAATCGTCAAAAATGATGAAAAAATTGTCAAAAATTATTAAAAAAATCGTCATAAATGATGAAAAGGCGTTCTCAAAATTTTATCATTACGTTAATTATCAAAAGTGATGAAAGAATCGTCAAAAATGATGAAAAAAATCGTGAAAATGATGAAAAGTCATCAAAAATGATGAAAATATTATGAAGTGATGGAAAAATTGTCAAAAATTATTAAAAAAATCGTCATAAATGATGAAAAAGCGTTCTCAAAATTTTATCATTACGTTAATTATCAAAAGTGATGAAAAATCGTCAAAAGTGATGAAAAAATCGTCAAATGTGATGAAAGAATCGTCAAAAATGATGAAAAAATCGTGAAAATGATGAAAAAATTGTCAAAAATTATTAAAAAAATCGTCATAAATGATGAAAAAGCGTTCTCAAAATTTTATCATTACGTTAATTATCAGAAGTGATGAAAAATCGTCAAAAGTGATGAAAAAATCGTCAAATGTGATGAAAGAATCGTCAAAAATGATGAAAAAATCGTGAAAATGATGAAAAAATTGTCAAAAATTATTAAAAAAATCGTCATAAATGATGAAAAGGCATTCTCAAAATTTTATCATTACGTTAATTATCAAAAGTGATGGAAGAATCGTCAAAAATGATGAAAAAAATCGTGAAAATGATGAAAAGTCATCAGAAATGATGAAAATATTATCAAGTGATGGAAAAATTGTCAAAAATTATTAAAAAAATCGTCATAAATGATGAAAAAGCGTTCTCAAAATTTTATCATTACGTTAATTATCAAAAGTGATGAAAAATCGTCAAAAGTGATGAAAGAATCGTCAAAAATGATGAGTCAAAAACTATTAAAAAAATCGTCATAAATGATGAAAAAGCGTTCTGAAAATTTTATCATTACGTTACTTCTGAAGTGATTCGTTGCAAAAAATTACACATTTTGTTGAAAGCACGAACTTTTTACTCATTTTACGTTATTTTCGAGAGTTCTTAGTGAGTAAAGTGGAAACATCGACAATGTTTTACATAATTTTCAAAATTTTTTGAGCTAGAAAATCACCATAAAATTTTCCCTTTCCTCCCTTTCCTCTCCTATCCATTTCTCTCCTACTTCAAAAATGAGTTATTTTGAAAAAATCAGAAAAAGATTGTTATTCGACGCATTTCCTATCTCGTCGATTTTTTTTTGTAATTCGTGCACATGTCTGAAGAATTGGACATGTTTTTCTGTTAACGTTTGAATCAACACCCCTATCCCCCTGCGCCCTAACTCTTTCTTTCTCCTTCTTGTCTACCTCCTATTCTAAAAAATGATCAATTTCGAGCAGATTTTCAATTATTCGGTGCATTTCGTGGATTTTTTTGAGGGAGAAGGGGTGGATTTTTTTGCAATCTGCGTCCATACCTGAACAATTGGACTCGTCTTCTGTCATTTTCACTAGTTTTTTTTTTTTTTTTTTTTTTTTTGCTAAACAACATATCGAGTTCATTTCTTCTCAATTTTAGACAAAGTTGAAATCAATGAGTATGAGGTACTTTCGCAAATCTATAATCATCTCCGATCGCAACGTGACCAACTCTATTCTACTTGTTGACGTTCGTCAGACAAAAAATTAGCCGAAAAGTCACTTCAAAGACATGTGATGACGATTCAATCACGAACGACGAAATTCCACGAAATTAAATTCGTCCGTTTAATAGCATAGAATTATAAAGAACACGATTATCCGGGGCTATACATAGGCGATTGTGATGTTATATAGAGACTTCAATACATAGGGGACAGGTTGACACGACGAAATAATTATAATTGTCGCCTACTTATACATAGAAAGACGGACGAGCCGAGGTATACGACGAAGAACACGCGTCGTGATATGAAATTATACGCGGACGGCGATAGACGCGCGGAGAAATATTTATATACAATTTATAAACTACAGAGACACGGGTATTTACCAATTCAAACAACAAATTATGTGATTTGCATGGGCAATAATAGCTCGTAGCGGTAATTATACAGAGAGAGTCGTCGGGTTTTCGCTAATAGGCGGCTTCTCTGTAATTGCGTCGATGGTGCGAAAGTCCCTGGCTTTTGTGTGAATTTTTCCCTTTTCTCCGGCGGAGATACCCGCGTACGAGATTGCTTTTTTAACGTTTTATTTCACGCTTAGGCGTGGAACGGTGCGAGGATCACGAATCAATTGTGTTTTTTCTTCTTTTTTCGGCACGGTAATTTAATATGATTTGGACGTTTGAAATTAAACCGAACTACGGAGACATGTCTAATCAACGTGGGCCAATGAGAATACGTATCGGAATGTTTTAAAATGTCGACGAGGTAATTGTACCCACACGATGGAGTCGGAGATGTTGATTTAGGTGGTTTATCGCGGTTGTACGAGGTGTGATTTTTTTTGGGGGGAAGGGGGCAGGGTGTAGTAGGTGTGAATGAATACCTGGCGTGTGAAATATATCGATGGGTTTGTTTCTGAATCATGAAAATACGCGGGTGTGGAATCCAATATATCGTTACATTTTAACAATATAATATAATTTTTTTAAATTGAAACTGACCAATTTGTTTATAAATTATATCCATGAGCTTTTTGAGGAGGTAGGCAACTTTCAATACTGGTTTAACCCCAGAATACTGCGTGGATCCTTCAAAAAAGCAGGAATCAACGAAATTCTCCCCTTACCCCCTTCGACAGCTCTGTAGGGAGCTGCGATAATTTCAATGTGAGCTGAACTACTGTGAAGGGAGGAAATCAAGGAGATCCTTTGTCTCGAGTCTACTTTTACTGGAAGGATTAGAGAAATTTCAAATTTTTTTATCAACATGGGCAAATTTTCCTCAAATTTATTCAACTAATAATTAATAACATGCACAGAATGAAGCAAATACCCGAAATATTCTCTCTGGGGTCATCTTGGTTTTCAAATCTTCTGTCTAAAAGTAATTTACTGCAGAAAAATTTGACAGAAAATTTGTTGAGAATTTTTTACGATTCGGATAACAAGTTTGTCACGCTTTTGAAATATTGCGAAATGAAAAATAGTTCTAAATGATTTATTTTAATTTTCTATAAATTTTCTGATTCCAGAATTCCAGTGTTGTCAGTTTTCGAAATATGCGTAAAATCAATGCTCGGGCCAAGATTACTTGAACTTGAATTTGAACCAGGTTAGTAATCGATGTTGAATTTGCTTCGTTAAATACTATTTTCACTATGAAAAAATTACCTAATTTGGAGAAATATGCGTTAATAATCATAAATGTTGAGTCAAGAAGAAAATGAACGGTGCGAGGGGGGCATAAAATTTCATTTCATCGGGAAATGATCAAAAAATTTGTGTAATCAATCTAAATTTACTCGTGTTTTGAATCGTTCAATTTAGATTAATTCAAATTTAACCTTTTAATTCAGACTCTTCTTGAGTTGAAAATGAAAAAACATATTTGGTTCTTCGCTGCTACTTTAAAGTTATTTTTTCGCACTTTCCATAATTTTTCAAACGAATATTTCAAATATTCGAGTATTCATTGGTGATTTAATTATTTCGTGAAATAAAAAGGGTATAATGTGATCGTAAAATACCATTTTCATCATATTTCTCCGCTTGAGATGGAAAATTTTTTATTAGCCGGATTTTTTACTAAAAACCAAGGCTATTACGTTGTATCAGTCGGTGAGAGAGGGGGGAGCATGCTTAAAGTTTGTTTTGGAAATTGATTGCTCCATAGGCGCACCAAAGGGGGGGCTAGGGGGCTGAAGCCCCCCCCCAGCGGCTGTGTTTTTTTTAAATGTTAATATCAAAATAACAAAAATAGAACAAATTTGACTAAGACTGAACGGAGAATCGAGAATGATTGACAAAATGACCAGACAATCGCGGACGAGGTGATTAATGTACTCGTTAATCAGAAGAAAAGAAGACTGGATTTTGTTTTATAATTTTTAAATTTTAGTATTTTTTTTTCTTTTTGATTAGCATTTAATTTTAAAAATGTAAATAAAAATTTAAATCACTACACTACACTCATATAATCATTTTAAATTTATAGGTCGGAACAGTTTTTCATCATTCACCCCCTCCCCGCCCCTCCTAAAAAAATAGTGCTCTGAATTTACCTTTCAGTTAACATCGCAGCCCTCCCCAGCGGGAAATCCTCAGTGCGCCTATGGGGACCTCGGGAGTCCATTTTGACCATTTTTACTGATGTCAGTTTATAGTTTTTGGCGTTTTACTCGAGTCGATTTCAACAAAAAAAGTTCAAATTCGAGTAATGGGATTCTTTCAGAGAGTCCACTTGGTAACTAGAGTGGGGATGACCTTGGATCAGAATTTGAAAAAGGTCACTTTTTTCAAAGAGGTGGGGGGAAGGGTGAAAAAAGCAAAAACGGCTGAAACACAAACCAATTGATAGAGCATCAAAATACATACGTAGTACCCAAAAATCAGCGTTCTAAACCATTTTGGAGGGGAGGCCCCCAATTATTTGACCTTGAAAAATTTCGTGACATGGCTGCAGCAACCCCAAATTGACCGAGGATGTCGTACTTCGGCATGTGCATATAGTGAGTGCCCGAATAGTACCTTTTGGGGGTATCGACCTTTCACCTCATCCCCTCCCTTTTTTATCCTCAAGAAATATGATTTTTGAGTCATATTTAACAGTTTTAAATTTTATGTCATATCTGCCGCCCCTCCTCCTCCCCCTTAAATTGACTCAGGAGGTCGTGCTTCGGTATGTACATGTAGTGGGTGCCCAAATAGTGTCTTTTGGGGGTATCGACCTTTCACCTCATCCCCTCCCTTTTTTATCCTCAAGAAATATGATTTTTGAGTCATATTTAACAGTTTTAAATTTTATGTCATGGCTGCCGTCCCTTCCCCTCCCCCTCAAATTGACTCAGGAGGTCGTGCTTCGGTATGTACATGTAGTGGGTGCCCGAATAGTGTCTTTTGGGGGTATCGACTTTCACCTCATCCCCTCCCTTTTTTATCCTCAAGGAATATGATTTTTGGGTCATATTTAACAGTTTTAAATTTTATGTCATGGCTGCCGTCCCTTCCCCTCCCCCTCAAATTGACTCAGGAGGTCGTGCTTCGGTATGTACATGTAGTGGGTGCCCAAATAGTGTGTTTTGGGGGTATCGACCTTTCACCTCCCTCACCCCTTTTCAGCCTCAAAAAACTTGTTTTTTATTTTTCTTCAGCTATATCATTTACTGATTTTGATCGATTGCGAAATTTCAACTTATAAAAATGATCTCTTTCTAGTGGCAGCAATTTGTAATCAGAGATGATGTGATGGGAGAGAGGTTGGCATCCAAGACAAAGATTTACGATTTAAAATATATTTAAAATTTCGGAAAAAATCCAAAGATCGATGATCGATACATGTTAAAATCTTGCTCAAAAATTTAATTTTCATTTTCGGTCACCGTTCGACTAAGGAAGCGTTCACATCCCTTTAAATTTACAATTTACTTGGTAAATTCGTATTTTAAATCGACCGTGAATCGTCGTAGCCTCAACGTGAAAATTTACCAATGTCTTTTTCTCCCGAAATTATCAGTTGAAATTTTTTTCATAATTTCTGCCTCCTTCTCGTTCCCCTCGGCGTCCTCTATACCTTACTTACCCGAAACCCTGCACCGGTATTACATACAAAAACACACACCAATTAAAATTCCCCGAATGCCCTGGCGAATCTCCACGCCGTCTGTAACCTCGCGGACGATTTCGCATCGCGATACGAAGATAGAAAAAAAAATCACCGCGTATCCGAATTAATTGTTCGGATGAGAAAATACCTCCGTACAAAAGAGTTATCTGTTACGAGTGCCTTACAAATAGATTATTTGAAATCGCTATGGTTTTTTTTTGCTTTGAAATCGCTTTGTCGAGTATTATCGGCCGATGTAGGTAACTTCATTGAATAAACCGAAGAGAAAAAAATATATAAAAATGGCATGTAATGAAACATTTTAAATGATCACTGTAAACGATACATATATGATAAAAATATTACCAACGTGGCTTATTATGTAGTATTTCGTATACGATTTTTTTCCCTGCCTATGGTCGGTGCTCGTTTCGATGGTGAATCGCATGTCACACCGAACATTAAACCATAAAATAAGATATGATTGTTAACGTTACGTATTTGTGGAATACGTTTAATGTTCGTGTAAACGACGTGTTAGTGTGTGTTTTATACTTTTTTTCATGCTTTCGACGCTTGTTACAGTATGCGTATTGAAATACTATCGTGCCAGTTAAGCTAAAATCAACTGCTTCTATTCACGATACTAGAACATTAGGGGTTTGTAATTTAGTCGACCGAAATAGATAAATTAAATAAAAAACGAGTTAGCCAAAGTGAAAGCTATTTTCAATTTAAACCCGACCCGAAGCCTGATACCGAATTTCGTGATTTTGAGACGCGAAAAAATCCCATCTGGAAATCATTCGAATCGATATTTCGAATAAAATCGGCAAATTTTCGCCACCAAAATGATGAAAAATAATCACATCCTGCTTGACTTTGCTCCTCATATCTCAGCCCATTAACTACACGCTAATCTCCAGCGATTTGGAAAAATCCGCCGCGCAAAAAACCCGCCAGATAAAAATCGAATGAAATGGAAAAAACCCAAGGTGAAGTTTGGAACCCCCGTTGTAATAAAGTTCGGGACTAACTTAATTAACGTTACAACCGTAATAAAACATATTGTAATTTAGCGTCGGCTTTGTATCTGATTTTATGTAAAACACAACATGCGATCCGAAGCTGACGTTAAATCGTATCACGTAATTTCATTTCCTTTACATATTCACATCGAATACGTAAATAAATTCTTTAATCAGTTGACATTTAATTCTATACCGAGGGGTTGAAAAATAAGGTAGATTCGTCTGCGCACACCTTGTTCGGTCAAAGGAGCCAGGTGCGATGGTTATTCGAGGGCCCAGCCCAATCAGCTCGAAAACAAC
>QBDW01001051.1:0-37955 GCA_003261595.1 Maconellicoccus hirsutus
TCGAGTTGATTCGGGCCGATTCGAGTGGGTTCGAGTCTGATTCGAGTTCAATTCGAGTTGGTTCGAGCCCAATTCGAGTCCGTTCGAGTCGGTTTGAGTTGGTTTGAGTTGATTCGAGTCGATTTGAGCCCAATTCGAGTCCGTTCGTGTTGATTCGAGTCGGTTCGAGTCGATTCGGGTTGGTTCGAGTCGATTCGAGTACGTTCGAGTCCATTTCGAGTTGATTCGAGTCGGTTGGAGTCCGATCCGAGTCCGATTCGAGTCCGTTCGAGTCGGTTCGAGTCCGTTCGAGTTGATTCGGATCGATTCGGATGGGTTCGAGTACGATTCGAGTCGGTTTGAGTTGATGCGAGTCCAATTCGAGTTGGTTCGAGTTCAATTCGAGTTCAATTCGAGTCGGTTCGAGTTTAGTTCGAGTCGGCTCGAGCCCAATTCGAGTCAGTTCGAGTCAGTTCGAGTTAGTTCGAGCCGATTCGAGTCCGATTTGAGTCCGTTCGAGCCCAATTCCAGTCCGTTCGAGTCGATTCGAGTGGGTTCGAGTCTGATTCGAGTCGGTTCGAGTTGGTTCGAGTCGGTTCGAATCGTTTCGAGTCCGATTCGAGTTCAATTCGAGTTGGTTCGAGCCCAATTCGAGTCGGTTTGAGTTGATTCGAGTCGATTCGAGTACGTTCAAGTCCATTTCGAGTTGATTCGAGTACGTTCGAGTCGGTTCGAGTCGGTTCGAGTTGATTCGGATCGATTCGGGTGGGTTCGAGTCCGATTCGAGTCGGTTTGAGTTGATTCGAGTCCGTTCGAGTCGATTCGAGTCCGTTCGAGTTTAGTTCGAGT
The DNA here is from genome assembly GCA_003261595.1 of Maconellicoccus hirsutus. NCBI lineage: Eukaryota > Metazoa > Arthropoda > Insecta > Hemiptera > Pseudococcidae > Maconellicoccus > Maconellicoccus hirsutus. Next base: position 829 of record QBDW01001051.1, read on the forward strand.
CGGTTCGAGCCCAATTCGAGTCGATTCGAGTCCGATTTGAGTCCGTTCGAGCCCAATTCGAGTTCGTTCGAGTCGATTCGAGTTAGTTCGAGTCTGATTCGAGTTGGTTCGAGTCGGTTCGAGTTGATTCGAGTCGATTCGAGTGAGTTCGAGTCTGATTCGAGTCAGTTCGAGTTGGTTCGAGTCGGTTCGAGTCGTTTCGAGCCCGATTCGAGTTCAATTCGAGTCGGTTCGAGCCCAATTCGAGTCCGTTCGAGTCGGTTTGAGTTGGTTTGAGTTGATTCGATTCGATTCGATTCGGTTGGTGTCGGTTTGAGGCGGTTCGAGTCCGTTCGAGTCGGTTGAGCAATTTAAAAACGTTTGGATAATTTTACGTAATTTTAGGGAATTTAAAAAAAAATTAAACACGAATTTTACATTATTTCCGCGGTAGAAACACAACTAAGAGCTTCGATGATATTGCTTTGTGAAAAAAAAACCATACTTTCTACGACTTTAACAAGATTACTTTCGAGTCCACGTTAAAATAACGAAACCCGTATTCGAACCGTTTTATACTTCGTTCTCATGGTTATTCATCGAGTTTATCAAATTATACGTGAAAAAATGATAAATTCTTTTTTCACTGAGAGCTTTTGTGGTCGGAAATAGACACATAATTGGCGTAAAATGGTCGTTTGACGGTGAAATTTCCTTAAGCCCGAACACGAGCCAGCATCGAGATGATTTTTCTTTTGAAATTCGAAACATCATCAACGACTAAAGCCTTGAGTATATTTTCAAAGCGAAAAAAAAATATTCCATGAAATTTTTCACGTTCGAGTATGAAAAAAAATGAAAAAGTCGAATATGATATGGAATTTTATCTCCGAAAAATACCTCCTCGCGTTCGCCTTCGGTACGGAAACCATTGGAAAAAAAATTTAATAGCGTCGAGTTTTCCATAATCGGATAACTTTTTGTATCGAAGAAATAACCGCGGGTAGCGAATGAAAGTTGAGGTTTTTGCAGCATTTTATTAGCGCCGCGAATACCTAAGGGGTAAATAATATCGTACCCGAAGACGCTCGTCGCGGAAACACTTCAAAGCGCGAATCAATTCAATAAAATTCAATTATTTCCTGCGAATAATTTCCCAACGTCGTCGACTATACAACAAAATGAAACTTTTAAATCGATTTTATATTTGAATATAAGTTCTGGCAGAAGCTGTCGTGTAATTCAAAATTTCACGCCGGCTCTCGCCGCTTCGAGCTTGAAACGTGATCGTTTGAGTGTGATGGTTTATTGTTTGACAGATATGATTTCCGACCTTTTTCCTCAGATGTTTTACAATCTCTCCCCCGCCCCTGCTCCTCGCATAAAAAAAGGCTTCGCGTGTAACGCCGAGATAAAAAATGCCTCGAGATTTGATGTCGTTCGCATATCGACGTATACCTTATTCGAGTTCGGTTACCAATTTTCCCCTTTTCGTTTAATTAATTCGTTCGATTGTTCGATTAATCGTATCCTTTTTTGTTTTGGTTTTTCTTTGCAGATACACAACAACGTCGCCGCCACCGAGAAAGCAACGAATTTCGGCAAATTCGCTCGTCGAAAAGTTGCCAAGTAAGACGACGCCATCTCGTAGTTCCACATCGGCGCGGGGGCAAATAAAAAAATAAACGCCGCGAAATAAACTCCGTCGGAGAGATTTAATAAGAGAAGTTTTTCATTCGTTTTAGAAACAATATTTATATTCTTCGTTCCATTTATAATAAACTTAGGACGGAGGGGGTCGCGGGGCAGCGTAGAAAAAATACGAAACAAAACACAGATACGATATTACGCGTTGTTATTCAAATTAAAACATTTTTCGTTGTTTTCCAAGTACGCGAAAACAATTCTTCGGTACAACTTTACCGTATGCTCCTCTCAGCCGCCACTTCCCGAAGTACAAAAATCCGCCCCTTGAACAAATTAACCAATTCGATGGAAATTATGCGTCGAGACAATGGGAAAAAAGTTTTATAAAAATAAAGTAGAGGTGGTAATATCGCAATTAAACGCCGCCGAGGAAAGCACGCGACATATCGTAATCCAAACACGTTTCGATATTTTACACCGATAAAGTTGGCCATCACGTTCGACGGCAGTTTTTGGTAAAGTACTGACCTACCATCCCTCTTGGCTTTTGTTTCGGATACACCGACGAGGAAGAAGTCACGTATGATGACGACGTAAATAGTCTCGTAATCCTCTATCTCCTTACTCCTCTTTTACGACGCCCTCCCTACGACGAAATATGAAGAAAAAAACGCCAAATATACGAATCGCATTATTAAACCGTTACCATCGATATCGCAAAAAATTCGTAAATATTTGAGAACCACTTAGGAACGATATGCGAATCAGTGGGAAAAAATTTAAAAAGTTTAACAAATTATCGAAGAAGAAAAAAAATATAATTTGAGCCGATTTACTGAACTGTATCGATATTAATTTATAAACAATCCGCGGTGTACTAGATATTTCCAGATATTTAATAATTTTCATGCTCTGGTTGACAATTGAAATCGATGAGCTCATATTTACGTTTATTGTTCTAATTACGTCGAGGAAGAATGCCAGCAAATTGGTTGCGGATGTTTTGCAAAAGATACGAAATTTTCAAAATTCGCGTTTCCAATTTTTTTAGCATTTTTATTTTTTTTTTTTTTAATATTTTCCGTAGTAAAAAGTTATGTAAGTACGCTGACGTTGAAAAAAAAAGGAGATTTGGATAATGTCCGCCTTCCTGCTCCTCCTCTTACCACTTCGAGCCTTTTTTAACGTGTTTAAACCTTCGAAAAATATTAAAAGTTGTATAGCTTTAAAATAAATTATGAAAAATTTCGTTCGCACTTCGCTTAAAAAATGATACATACCCTTTTTGTACTTCAAATTCTCAAAAATTGAATAACGTAATTAAAAATAAACAGAAACCTCTCCTCTTCCTCAACTTCTGAGCAGTTTTTTTTTCAATTTTGATAAAAATTGCTAAAAAATTTACATTAAAATGAGAAAAAGGAAAACAATCCCGGAAAAATTTCATGGAACAAATACTTTTTAAACAAAAAATTGAAAAACTAAAATCTATTATTTGGAAAAATAGGAAGAATTAAAAAACAAAAAAATTTCAAGTCTCTAGCATTTAAAAAATACTTTGTTCTTCAAAAAAATTACTTAAAAAAAATGAAACTGTTATGTACATGTAAGTACAGTGGTAAGTGAACAAATTCAACATTAGTATTTTTTGCTGCACTTTTTAAAATATTTTTTATTTTCGAGAATTTTTTTAATTTTTAATTTTTTGGTGAATACGGTTGTTTTTATACAATTAAAAAAGTTTTTAATTATTTTTTTGAAGAAACAATATTTTTTAAGAGCTAAAATTCTCGTACTTGAAATTTTTCCTTACTTTTTTCTTTTTTTTTTTGAGTAAAACACCAAAATTTACCACATGTAAATAAAGTTTTTCCAAATGATTTATTTTCATTTTTCATTTTTTTAAAAAGTATTTTTTCAATGAAATTATTGTTCCAAAATTGTTTTTTCTTTTTCATTTTAGTAAAAATTTTCAAATAATTTTTTTCTAAATTTAAAAAAACTTTTTTGTGTAAATCAATTTTTTGAAATTTCTTATAAATTGTTCTTTTTGAAAAAACTCTCTTCGTAGAAATACCTTTTAAATTCTTATTACGAACGTTCTCCCATTCAAAAAAATTACTACCCAACGGAAAATAAAACATTATCGTTATCGAAATCACCCTCCCCCATTGATCCCCCCACCTCCACGATTCTACACGTCAAATCAACTCATATAATCGTATTCGCGGCAACGTGGCTCCAGCTCGCTCCCCACCGCTAATTTTCCGCGCACCGCGACGTTGCCAAATCTACTTTACTCGCCATAGGCATCTCAAATCACCCCTTCTTCCTCCTTTTCATCACACTGCTGCACCAAAAACTACCAAAAAACCCTAATTCTCGTATAATACGATAAATCTCGACTGCGTAATTTGTAACAATGAAAAAAAAAAGTCAACATGCCAAGATGAAAAACACTATTCGCCGTCGGAAAACCACACGCCACTCGAAGGGACGCGTTATCCTGCTTTGTGACGGAGGCAGGGGGAAGGGCTACAACCCACGCCACCATAAACAAACTCTCGCTATATACTCTCGCGATACCTCTCCTGCCCCCCTTTCACTTTAAAAATACCCGAAAAAACATGAAAATAAAGAGGAACTATCGGTGTTTATATAATAAAAGCATAAATCCGAGATACGTTTAGTTTTTTGAAAAAAAAAGCGAGCTACGATACACCCCTTAACCCCTCCATACCCCAAAGGGGTAAAAACATCTCCGCGAGTTATTTTAAACTTGCGGCCAAAGAAGAAACTTTTGTATGCTCGCGTTTTCTTCGTTATCGTTAAAAAATCTAAATTAAGTTTACCCAACACGGTCGCTCAGTCGCTTGAGGAAACGACGAAGCGGCGACCTCTCCACGACCTTCCATTTATGCTCGTTAATTAATTCCTCTGGTTTTTCCACAAGGAAACGACCGGTGATCAGTACCCCACGTCCGGCGAATCCGGTGCATCTACATGGGCGCAAATGGAAACACGTCATCGTGACGATTCCGGCCATCGACGATCCACCGGTAGCGCCTTTGCGTAAGAAGAGGAGACTGAAGAAGGCCGCGATGGAGAAAACCGCCGCCATCATGGATGCTCACGGACCCCCTTCCATCTCCGATATAACCAGCGTAATACCTTTACGACGGTATTTACGCGTATTACACCTCGGATTCGACGACAACCTGAGGACGGCCGGCATCCGGGACGATTTATTTTACGCTTTTTTACGACACCGCGACGAGGAAGCGGGCCGCGGAAACGAAACGATTATCATCGTAGCGTGCGGTATCGATTACGCGAAAAATACGAGCTTGATAAATGAGTCAAATGATATCGTCTCCGAGACGGCCCCGGCCTTCGATGGTTACCGATTTAAAAACTTTCCGCGAACATCGGCCACCGACGCTGCGACGCAGCCGCCCGCGAAACGTGATCTTGATAAATGGAAACGCCGGCGCTCCTCCGACGTCGCCGCTCCCCACGTCGAAATACGAGCGTTTCGCGAACGCGCCCAAAATGAAAAATTCCCCGGTACCGATGACGCTTACTCGTACGTGGTGCTCGTCGCGGCGACGACGACGCCTCCGCCGACGAATATTAACCGAGTCGTGTCGATAACGCCCTCGCCTCCGTATTCCGCGCTAAATGTTAAAAACATTTTCAATAAAGCTAATCAAAAGCCAAACAATATGTATCGCTTGGCGAACGCTAATATTGAAAAAGTTTCCAACCAAATGGAGAAAACCCTCGACGAAAACGTATTACCGTCGAGCGCTCGTTACGTCGACGCGACCGCGACGTCTTCGCCGCGTACGTGTCCTGTTCGCGAACAGAGGCGTCTCGGAACGCGTACCGTTGCCGGAGAACGCGCCGATTCCGATCCCGATAGCGATACTTCCATCACCGAGTCATTGGCCGAATTCACCTGTTCGTTGGGTACGTGAAAAAAGGCGTAAGTAGCAAGGATCGCGGGCGCCGCGGGCACATACGCGACCATATACTTCCTTGTCGAGTGTTTGCATTGCATAAATTTTAGTCAATATTTGACGCGAAGTCGTCGCCCGACGTCGTCGAGTCTGCCAGTGGTATTGCTCGAGTATTCGCACGTGCCCGATATGTACAATTCGGTCGAAATCCCAATTTCAATTGTATTTCACGACAGAACTTGAGACAAGTTACGAAAAAGGTTATGTGGGGTTTCCGCGTATTTTCAACGTACAAGGAGCTACGAGAGTTTGAACTTTTTCACCCTTTTGATATCGAAGATGAAGAAATAGCCATAAAATCTTAGTTGTGACTTTTACATCGTTCGTTCAATTCGATATCACCGCGTTCGAAGCTCGAATCGATCTGTGGTAAAACTTGAACATTAAAAACACTGAACTAAAAAATTTCCAAGTTCAAAATTTTCAATGCTAAAATTTGTAAATGTTCAAGAATTTTTATGATCAAATTTAATTCGATTTGAGTTGAATGAGCCAAATTGAGCCGAACAATCGAGTAAATTAATCGAACTGAAATCAAGTGAAAACCGACTAGTTGAATCAATTCAATCGATTCAATCCAATCCTCAATCGATCAAAATTTTCCAAATAATTGACTAATCAATTTTTTTTCAAGTAATCGACTAATCGATTTTTACAAATAATTAATTAATTCGATTTTTTCAAATAATTGACTAATCGAATTTTTCTGAATAATTAATTGGTCGATTTTTTCTAAATAATTTATTAGTTGACATTTTTTTTCAAATAATCGGTTAATCGACTTTTTCTAAATAATTGACTAATCAATTTTTTTATTGGTTGATTTTTTTTCAATTAATAGATTAATCGACTTTTTCTAAATACTTCATTAATTGACTTTTTTTTAAAATAATCAATTAATCGATTTTTTCAAATATTTAATTAATTCGATTTTTTCAAATAATTGACTAATTGAATTTTTCTAAACACAAATAATTAATTGGTCGATTTTTTCTAAATAATTTATTAGTTGATTTTTTTCAAATAATCGGTTAATCGACTTTTTCTAGATAATTGACTACATCGATTTTTTCAAATAATTGACTAATCGAATTTTTCTAAATATTTAATTGGTCGGTTTTTTCTAAATAATTTATTAGTTGATTTTTTTCAAATAATCGGTTAATCGACTTTTTCTAAATAATTAACTATTTTCTAAATAATTAATTAGTCGATTTTTTCTAAATAATTTATAAGTAGATTTTTTTTCAAATAATTGGTTAATCGACTTTTTCTAAGTAATCGACTAATCGATTTTTTTAAATCATCAATTAGTCGATTTTTTTTTAATAATTGACTAACTGATTTTTTTCTAAATAATTAATTGATTTTTTCTACCTAATTTATTGATTGATTTTTTTTCAAATAATCGGTTAATCGACTTTTTTTAAATAATCGACTAATCGATTTTTTTAATAATTGACTAACTGATTTTTTCTAAATAATTAATTGATTGATTTTTTCTACCTAATTTATTGGTTGATTTTTTTTCAATTAATCGATTAATTGACTTTTTATAAATAATTTATTAACCGATTTTTTCCAAATAATCAATTAATCGATTTTTTCTAAATAATTTATAAGTAAATTTTTTTTCAAATAATCGGTTAATCCACTTTCTCTAAATAATTGACTAATCAATTTTTTTTTCAAGTAATCGACTAATCGATTTTTTTTCAAATTATCAATTGGTCGATTTTTTCTAAATAATTAATTAATCGGTTTTTTCTAAATAATTTATCAGTTGATTTTTTTTTCAAATAATCAGTTAATCGACTTTTTCTAAATAATTTGTTAATCGATTTTTTTTTTAATTCGACAGTCTTATTCGATAACGAAATTACTGAGCAGTTAGAAGGCAGATATACCCATAAAGCCCCAAAAATTTGGTCTCCCGATTTAAAAAAAATTCAAAAAAGTTTTGACAGTGACTTTCATAGAGCACGTTTCAAATCGTAAAAAATGCATTACTTGCGATTTCAATGTATCTTTGATACAGAGCGTTGCGATCCTTTGAGGATTAAAGCACCTTTTAAAATCAAAATCATACAAAATTTGAATGAAACCCATTTTGTACCTCATATTCCGCCCTCTTCAACATCCTCACTACGCAGTCTAGGTATCCGCCATATTGAATGGACTACAAAACTTCAGAGGCTCGTAGCTCCTCAATTAACTCATACTCTTTTTCATAGTCTAAAAGAAAACCCCATTCGATTTCATCCCCGTTGCCTGCTCACCATCACGTATCCGCCCTCACCTCGACCCCCAAACACTCGCAACTCCTCACAGGACGAAATTTCGCTCGTAAATTAAAAAACCATCACTTGTAATTTACAAATAACAATGTAAATATCAAATAAAAATCTTCCACTGAAAAACGTCGCTGTTTATTTCAATTAAACGACAATAACGAATGAGCCGGCAGCTTAGCGTAGCGATAATTACACTTCGCTCGCAATTCGCAACTACATGGTGTAAATTCCGCCATAAACCATCCCTCTTCGCCACAGCTCCCATCGCGGTATCGAGTCTACAACCGTACAAAAGGACTTTTCGAACCGCATCGTCGCCGACGAGGTAGTTATCGTTCGTAGACATTTGCCCAAAATGTTAATACGTCGTGAAACGAGCGTACGTGATGTACGCGTAACCCAGACACCTTACAGTGATTTTCCTCACATGAGGGCACACCACCGCGAAATGGGAGACGAAAATCCTCCTAAAAATCATAACTAACGCCATCGAAATTAAATACGTGTGAAATAAAACAAATACCGCCTAAAAAGGTATCACAAATATCGAGTTTATGATTCCAGCCAAAACTGTGACGCCGCACGACGAAGGGGGACACCGAACAACCAGAAAAAAACCCTCATCCGGACCCGATTGAAATTTAATAAAAAGCTTTTTTTTCCTCGGTGACACGTACTTAATTTAAAGGAAAGTAAACTATAAAAATAATACAGAAAAAATAATTTTAGACTCCCAAAGTATTTTCTTAAAGGCGAACCTTCGGCAAACAAATTGAATACAGTAAAAGGAAACGGAAGAAACAATAAGAACGTGTGAAGAAATTTTATACCGTTGCGTGTTACTACAACGTAGATACCATTGCGTATGTGGTAGTACACAATGAAAGAAAAAGTTGAAAATAAGCGAACAATAAAAAGAACCCGACCAAAGAGCCTTTGCCAGAAAAACGCTCGAAAAAATAAACACGAACGCAATACTTCCAAAAATTTTTCGTTTTTTTCTCCTTTTTTTTTTCATATCATCGTCGTACCGTTTAACGTTTACGTATTTGCTGCCTCCTAGCGCGTTACCCGCGTCCAATTTATCAATGTGGTCGTATTTTTTATTTTTCGCTGAAAAATCCAGCCTTTTTCCAGTTCCAATAGTCGTCCAAGTGTTGTAAGTAATGTAGCATCGCGTTCTAATGTGCCATCAACCGCATCAATGGTGATTTTTCCCCGGAAAATAACGCGATCAAGCATAAACTTTGTAACTGAATTTTCTTCGTTTTTCTTACCCATCTTTCTCGGCAAAACTCCCCCCCGCATCTCCTTTGATTGACAATTCAATATACAGTGTGTGTTAAAAGTAGATTATATACTCTCATTTCACGATGCTGCAACCCAAATTGCATAAATGCCACAAAGATTGCAGATTACACCGATCTGAAGGGGCAAAAATAACTATCACGAACCCCACGTACTTTGGGTTGCTTAATCGTCATTCTGAAGGGGAAAACATTAATAAGGACTCCTGACATAGTATACCTCTTCGTGTTTACTTTCCCAATTTAATTTACTAAAAAAAAAAAAAAAATTATTCTGATAATTTTCTCTTCCACGTAATAATTTATTTTACTAACAAAAAATTTTGTACTTGGATATTTTGAAACCACACGTTTAAATGTGCACAATATGGTACTTTGGCCGGATACCGGCTTCGTCAACAACGTAATTTTTATCTCGAGTACATACTCGATGAGTATTATTGTACATTCTTTTTTTAAAAAATAGAATTTCGCCAATTCAAAAAAAAAGCATGATTCATAGATTTGAATAGCTTACACTCCATTGCGTTACTGCGTTATTTTGAAAATCAAGTTAATCTATTCTATAAACTGATGCGTCATTAAAATTTGAGTACCTCGGAGAAGGTGTATTTAAGCAAAACCGCAATTCAACAACGATAACAGTGAGGTTTTTGAAGCGCATCGTTTCGCGAGCTTCAATAAGCGTCTTTTTTCAATTTTCTTCTTATTGTGTTGCAAAATCCCTCGAATATGTGTAATTTATTCACTTTAAGAACAAATTCGTGTTGTTGCGGAGTTTCACTCAGAACCGGAACGATTATACTTTTAATTTTCAATGCGGTGGTAAGAGATGATTAACTATGAACCATTTTATCTTCAATTATGGTCCAGATTTTCTCGTTTTAAAATTATATACTACGATTAACACATATTTTCTTTACAGTTTTCCATTCTATATGTAGCCGAAATCCTCTCCTCCAGTAAGTATTCGATTTTAAATTGAGCAATCGTCGTTTCATCGTGAAACAAACTTAATTTTCACCAATTTCAGGAAAAAAATTCGCCCTAGCGGTCTTAATTGTTGGTATCATTTATGTAATCGTCGAATTAGTATCTCTCTATGGAGCTATCAAGGTATGATAAAATTCTTCGGCACTGGAAGCTCATCATTTCTACTGGCAGATTTTCCAATTCATCGAGTACTTTTTAATTTTTTTCTTTAAATTCACAGAGGAAAGCTGACCTTTTACTACCACATCTCATTTTAAACGCGATCTCCTTAATTTCGATGGTGATTTTCTGCGTCGTCTCGTTAATTCTTTTCATAGTGGCTCAATCGTTCATCGAGGAGTTTATCAAGGAGTTTAATAATCAAGTACCAGACCATGCGCAAGGAGAAGACATAACGCCGGCTGTCAGAGCGACGTTCTTTTTCGTTTATGCTGTCACCATGGTCGTTGTACTCTGTAAGTAGGCAAATAGCACCTCGTTTATCTATCTCATCCCATATTAATCAAAATTTAATCTTCGATCGCAGTGGCCATGGCGCTTCAATATCATTTCTTCAAAGTAGTTTTCAGCTATCGCGAACAATTGAAATGTACGTCGCTGGATATAACTAAAGATACGCATCAATACGCGGTGCCTTAATGACCAAAGAATCCTGTTTTTTAAATTGACTGTCGTGTAATATTTTTTTTAATGTCGAAAAATCAATAAATTGTTTTATTTCTTTTATACTCCTGATGTGAGCTTTTTTCTCGACTCCAATCACTCATCGCGATGGCAAATAATGCTCTTTTTTTTGAGGGAACCAACAAAAATAATTATGTAAGCGGCACCGTAGCCAATTTAGTCGCTTAAAATTTGATTCATTGCATTGCACAACGAATTACCACGCTTAAACAATCATAATCCATAGCAATTCGATCCGTTACATCACAACACGGCAATTCATCCGTAAATTACCGATAAATACTGTTAAAAAACCCGAAATAATGAGTAATTACGGTAATTACCAAGGATTAATTGCAACATCATGGAAAAACAGGGAATTTTACAAAACACTCTCGTCGACACAAAACGATCATTAGTAAATTACCGTAATTTACCCACTATTTACATATCAAATTATGGTATTTCAACGGTAATTTACCGATAAATTATTAAACTTTAAAAATTTCTCGTAATTACGAAATGTAAATGGTAAATTATCGTGTTTCATTCATCGCTACTAAAATTGTTCATGTTTAAAATTACGGTATTGTATCCGTAATTTACCAGTAAATACGGTAAACCCCATAACATTTCAAGTAATTACGGTAATTTTCAGCGATTGAAAATGAAATTACAGAAAAATAACGAATTTTACGAAAGCTCCTACGAAAAATGAAATTACCATTTGTAAATTACCCCAAATGACAAATCGTTTATATCCTTGACTATGGTATTTTACGAGTAATTTACGGGTAATTACCGTCGAAGTTACGCAAATCTTCATAAACACCGTAATTTTGCAAATCGATGGTGAACTACGAGGTGGTATATCGGTAATTTACCGGTAAATACGGTAAAAACCGTAACATTTCAAATAATTACGGTAATTTTTAGCAATCGAAAATGAAATTACAAAAAAATAACGAATTTTTGCGAAAGCTCCTCCGAAAAATGAAATTAATTTGTAAAATATCCCAAATAACAAATCGTTTATATCCCTGAATATGGTGTTTTACGAGTAATTTACGGGTAATTACCGTCGAAGTTACGCAAATCTTCATAAACACCGTAATTTTGCAAATCGATGGTGAACTACGACGTGATATATCGGTAATTTACCGGTAAATACGGTAAAAACCGTAACATTTCAAATAATTACGGTAATTTTTAGCAATCGAAAATGAAATTACAAAAAAATAACGAATTTTTGCGAAAGCTCCTCCGAAAAATGAAATTACCATTTGTAAATTACCCTAAATGACAAATCGTTTATATCCTTGACTATGGTATTTTACGAGTAATTTACGGGTAATTACTATCGAAGTTACGCAAATCTTCATAAACACCGTAATTTTGCAAATCGATGGTGAACTACGAGGTGGTATATCGGTAATTTACCGGTAAATACGGTAAAAACCGTAACATTTCCAGTAATTATGGTAATTTTCTGCAATTAAAGGCGAAATTACGAAAAAATTACGAATTTTTACGAAAACTCCTTTGAAAAATGAAGTTACCAAATGTAAAATACCTCATATGACGAATTATTCACATTATTGAATACACTATTTTACGAGAAATTTACCGATAATTACCGTCTATATTACAACTTTCCTCTAATATATTGTAATTTTACAAATCGATGGTAAATTACGACGTAATATATTCGTAATTACCATAGAAATAACGCGATATTACGTAAATATCGTAATTCTGCGAAATAATGGTAAAACAAGCTAAAAATACCGTTCAAAATTACGCCAAAATCGTTTCTAAAATACATGTAACTGCTTTAAATATTCTAACGCATATCGACCGAATACCTTCTGCGTTCTGTGGATGATGCGATCGACGTGACGCTACGAACGGCGTCAATTTCCAGACGAACTCATTCGATAATCGCGAATTACACGATAAGAAATACTTCTTTTACATGCCAACGACAAAATCACCTCGTCGTATGGTAATAGCACACACCGTATACGCAGACATCGCCCATATACACGTGACCCAATATAGAAACATCTCCGGTATTCGATTACTTCCGTCAAACCAAATACACCCCGAAGTCGACGCTTTGTAACGGCTCATCGTAAAGAGTAAATAGCTCCGTGTAAATGTACACGACTCCGCGCGACGAACGGTGAAACAATCTCGAAATACGGTCCCACTACTTCATCGTGCACCTCCTACATCCTCATCTCGATCCACCGGCAAAGGGAATTTTCAAACGAGTAATTTTCTCGGTCATCTTGGCCTTTTGGTGCCCACTGGAACGAAGCACACATACGCACGCACACACGCCGTCGCAGACAGCACGAAATAATGGCTTGGATTTTGTTTCATTTGGCGAGATGACTTTAGTAACGCGAACGAAACGAGAAAAAAAAAGAGAAAAAATACACAAGTACTCTCAACCACAATCAGGAAAACAAATATTGCTTCGGTGGTGGAAATGATCATTGGTATATTTCCGCGCGCTAAGCGGACTTTCTGCTTTGTTCATCTCTCGCTAACATTTGTAGCTTTCAGTCATTTTCGGTTTCGGACTCATTAAAAAGCGCGCCCGAATAGAAAAAAGGCGAAATGCGAGGCTACTCGTCGAGGCAGCGCTCGAATACATACGCGTCTCATTTATCATGCGAATTTTAATACTGTCGTATTAACCGTCGAATTATTATTATTTCAAATGTAATCGCTCCCTTCACCTTTTATTAATTTGTAGTGGCGTATTAACAGTTCAACACGAGAGTCTTCGTATCTATCTCCAAAAACAAAACAACTCTCGACAAAGATGGAAATAGTAGGGTTAAAACGAACGAGGAGGAGCAGAGGAAGGCGTATTTTGACAATCGATGTGTGATAGATATCGTACATGTTCCATTAGACAAATATTGGATTTTTGATAAGCGAAGAATGGAGCTTACCAGCTTGTCTGAGGGGGTCAGGTAGAGGAATTTGTTTACTATTGGATACATTTGAACCTCTTCACTACGAATAATTTAATCAAATAATGAATATCTACAAGTAAAGGTAATAAAATTGAGGAAAAAATTAAACGAAAAACTTACATTCGAATTACACCGTGATTATTCTTCTTAGAAAAAATAAATCCGATAATCAATTAATCACATTGCAATTTCTAACGCGAAACACTTAAAGAAGTCGAAGAACTACAACGATTCACGATTCAACGATAACACGACGGACAATGACGAAAAGGTGATGACGATGACGTAATGATTTGTCAAAAGGTAGCACACGCCACACATGCACGAAATAACAAAGACTACTTGCAGCTTCGATAAGTCTATTCAACGTATTAAATCTGATTTTAAATATGATTTGTCGTATCCAGTGATTTTTTACGAGTACATGATAAAAAATATTCATTAAATTCCCGATATAATTATTTTTTTTCTCAGATCTGACTTTTCTGAGGTCTTCATTATCAACCTTTGCTTATCTGAGACTCATTTTCAAATTTATGTTGTAATCTTGCCACCAACATTATAAATGAACAAAGGCAAAAGGGAAACGAATGACCTAATAATGCATGAAAAAACTAAAGAAAAAGAAACCACATAATTACTTTTCTTTTCAAAATCTAAGCAACCTTGGATATTTGAAAAATTAAACAAAAATCTAATAACAAAATCGCTGAAAAAATCATTAAAAGCAGAATTATTGCGCAATTTTTACTGTTCAAGTGTTATATTGATTAAAATTAATTATTATTTGTTAAAAATTGAACAAAAGTTGTGCAAAACAACTAAGTGAATGAGAAATTTGATTAAAAGTGCAAAAAACTATTACAATGCTGTTAAAAATAGTTTAGAATCGGTAAAAATTTGCGTAAAATTGCTTAAAATTATACAAAATAGTTTAAACGTTAAAATTGCTGAAAATTGTTCAATATTTGCTTGAAATTGCATTAAAACAGTTAAAATGTTGTTAAAATAACCTAAAATTTGTCAAAATTTATTTAAGATTAGGATTTCGATTGCTTTTATGCAATTTTAATCAAATATTGAACAATTTTTAGCAATTTTAATATTTTAACAATTTTGCGTAATTTTGAGCAATTTTAAACAAATTTGATTGATGAAATATTTAATAACAAGCTGTTACAACATTTTGACAATTTTGTGTAATTTTGAGCAATTTTAAGCCATTTTAAAAGAATTTTAACTGATTCTAAACTGTTCAAAGAACATTTTAAATGTTTTTAAACAATTTTAAACAAATTTTGATCGATTTTAAACTATTTTAACGATATTTTAACAGTTTTTCTGCAATTTTGTGCAAATATTGAACAACTACAACCAGTTTTAACACCATTTTTACAATTTTGTGCAATTTTAAGCAATTTTAAATTTAAAAAATTTCCAAAAAATACAAAAATAATTTAAAACTATGCGAAAGTTTTCTCGACGTTTGAAAAAAATTCGAGAAATTTTCCAAATTTCAACCTTTTATATTAACTACTTTAAGGGCGACCAATCAGTCGTAAAATGAAATCCTGTCCTTTGCTCCCTCCCCCGCCACCTCTGACGCTGAAAAACTTCTCACCTTTCATTTTTACATTCCGCGTGACAGATTCTCGCAAAGTAACGCGAATCGTCGAATTAACGCCGTAGAATTTCCAAATTAAATATTAACCGGACTAGCTGCAACGTTGTACCTGTCAAGACGCGTCGTTCATTAGCCTTCGCGTCTGTGGAAACGTTTACGCGAGAAAAAAAACCCTTCGGAGTCTCAAACCGGCGGAATTTTTTTCATCGCTCGTAATAAAAACGAATTACACGCAGTAACCAGGTTAAAAGTTCGCGACGCGTTTCCCCCTCTTGATTTTTTTTTAAACTATGTAATAGAATTTTGACAAATATTCTCGTATAAAATTCTCCGCTCTCTATTGAAATAAGGAAAACTCCATACTTGAGAATATATAGGCCATATACACGTGAAAAAAAAACCACCACACGGCCAAGTGCCGCTTTTTTGCCTTTACAAAGGTGCGAAAAAGATTCTATTACGAGGAAAAAAATCGTGTCGCGAGTTGAAAATTAAAAAATAGCGACGAGCTCGCGAATTTCAACTTATGAGGTTTCTGCTACACAATCGACCGAACCGATTCTTCTTTTAAACGTATTAATTTAGTTATACGCTAGTTCGCGAGCTTTTGTTACACGTGAAAAATTCTAGAAACCTACGAAATTTTTACGTGTATATAAAACGAGCTACAGCGAGGCACCGACGACCGACGAAATTACACCGTTATAAGGGTTCGCGTCGAAAAAACCCAAATGGCGGAAAAAATTATTTTTCACAATCGCGGTTACCTGAGCTCGATATATGCTTCGAGATTACTCGGTGTAAAATAAAATAACCCGACGACCCCCTTTAAAAGTACCATACAATTAAAAAAAACCTTACTAATTGTAATTCATCTCGTCGACTGTGACCTTAGTTAATGTAACGCCGTTCTTGATGTATATTCCGTACTTTGGCGGAATCGTAAACTACTGTACCAAAGTTGAATTTTTTCTTTGCACCGTCGAGATATTTCCTTCCTCGGTTTTTTCCATTTACGTTTTTCCACTCTCAAACGCGCCCATACCTTTGTGCACAACTTACACTTTTTTTGATTTTCTCATAAGTGAGCACCGAATTCGGAAAAACTTCACCCTAGCCAATAAATATTTAGGCTGGAATGCGATATTTTTTTTTCAGTCGTTCGTTTCAACTCGTGTGTCGATTTCGAATACGGTGAAACAAACTGAGCGCGAAACTTCCGGGTTGAATTTTTAACATTGTTTTCAACTATATCGAAGGTGATCATTTACGCCCAACTAACACGGTTTATTATCTAAAATGAAGAATTTTTTATAAACGTTGAAAAAACCTTCGAGATCTAACGTTGATACGTCGTGATTTCTCATTTTGATTGAATATTATGAAATTCGAGATTTGATAAATTTTCAATTTTACGGAGAAATTTTTACGCCTGTTTAGTTATTTTCTTTCCAGATCAGTAGTGCTGAATCAAGAGAGTGGGAGTTGAAATATCGCAATCAAATATCACCGAATCGTAATACGACACGTGTGAGATGAATTTTTCTACAACATGAAGTCAATACAATTGATGTATTTCATTAATATTAGTAACACTTTTGCAATATTATCGATATAGTGCTTAACAATCGAACAAAAAATTTCAATAAGCATGAAAAATTAAATCGTGATAATATTGAATTGACGTTGTCAAAATGTTGATCAACTTCGTTGAAAACGTAACTTATCATCAACAAATTGATCAATGCTGCAATCAAGAAAAAGAAAGAGGGTCTTCACCATTGTATTTAAAGAACAAAAATTTCCCAAAATTTCACATTTTTATTTAAAAAAATATAAAAATTGAGTCCCCATTTGATACTGATACTAACGTTGAATAAATATTGTTGCGATTTCAACGGGATTGATAAAATTTTTGTCAAAGTTCGATATTTCAAAATTTTCTCATAATTTTTGTTATAATAATTAATAGCCTAGTTAAAATTTCGTCTAAGTAGATGTTGATCAACTTTGTTGAATTTGAACCCGTGTTAAATCCAATATCAATATTTGAAAATTGATCGACTCGAATCGAAACTTCAAAAGTATTCAAATTTTTCATGATTTTCATCAAAATAATCAACATTTTTGTCAAAATTGTATCGATATGTTGATCAACTTTGTTAAAATTGCAGTCATGTTGAATCCAAAACTAATATTTGAAAGTTGATCAATTCGGGTCAAAAGTTCATTTTAATTTTTCATTACTTTCATTAAAATAATCTCAACACTTTTTCGAAATTATATATTTATATGTTGATCAACTTTGTCGAAGTTGTATTATGTTGAATCCAACACCAATATTTGAATGTTGATCAATTAGGTTCAAAAGTACCTATTTCAATTTTACCTTATTTTCGTAATAATGATCAACAGTTTCGTCAAAATTTCATTTGCATGTTGATCAACTTAGTTGAATTTGTAGTCGTGTTGAATCCAAAGTTGATCAACAAACAGATACGTATAATTTTGACGAAACTTTGTATTACTTTAATAAAATTAACATAAAATTAAAATACTTTTGACTCGAGTTGATCAACATTTACATATCAAAGATTCAACAATCACAAAGTTGATGCAACGTTGATACAATTTTAATGAAGTTATTCGATACTTCGATGATATTAAGGCAATATTGATACAATTTTACTCGAATTAATCAACAGATTGCAATACGTAGCAAAAATTAACATTATAACCATAATTTCAACTAAATTGATTGATATTGCGGTTATATCGATGCAACATTCAAGCAACATCGCTTTAACACTTCAACCATTTTTCGCATAGGTAAAAAATTCTTTAAGCAAATTCCTCTTTTTTACCTTAATGACAATCTGAGAAACCTGAGAGCATAAGGAATGTGGGAGGACGAGGGGATAAAAAAATGAAAATTGTCAAATAACTCACTCTTCTACACCCACAGGTCGACAAACCAATCAACCTACTTTCAAGTACCCAGTAGATACGCCACCGCAACGAATACCCACAGAGCGAAAAAAAATCTAAATTGAACATCATGAAAAAATCTTCTATAAAACTTATCCAACTTAATAAATTCTTCTCTTCGATGATGGAAAAAAGTTGAATATTAAAAAAAATCTAATTAAAAAAAACCTCCAACTCTTAAGCTCTCTCGAGTAACGCAACGGGAAATATAAAACTTACCAAACCCAATTCCCATATCGGACTCAATCAAGACCCTCTTTTTTCCTCGAAAAAAAAAAGGCAAGAAAAATAGGAAACCTGAAACGACCATAGATCAAAATTATCGGTTTTGGGTTGAAAAATACGCAAAGAAGAGGAGTTCGAGGTACATGTAGACCGTAATTAAATGGCGCTAAACAGTAGAAAATAACAATCCGAAGTTAATCTAATAAGTTTAAACGCTCAGAATGACAAAGTGACATTAGGTCTATCACGTGTTCCCCTTATTCGTGTATAAGCATATAGAAAACGACGAACAGAATTTTCGGGGACGTGCAGTACATGTTTTCAAGCTGGCAAAGGCCGAACGGCGCTTGCGTTTTACTCGTCCGAAAAGATGCTGTGTTACTCTTCTCCGGAGAACGACAGCTTTTCAGCTTTTCCCGATACATTTCGTCGGTGTTATTCGTTATCGCGGTATCCTTATCAACATCACGTGTTTGCTCGCATTCATCGTACGCTGAAATAAGGTACGTTACGAAATTTTTTTCAATTTTTTTCAAATTGTAGTTTAAATATAGGGTTAAATTTGGTGACGAGGAAGTGAAGTGTTTTTTTTGGAAATTGAAAAATATCGTAGAGACGGTGAAAGATCATGAGTTTTTTTTAATGATATTAACCAGTGAAAATTAATTTATTAAATTATTTATTCGTGAAAATTAATTTATTAAATCATTTATTCACTATTATTTTCAAGTTTTCAAATTCTAAACGTCATAAATAAATATTAAAATTTATTAAGTTTTTTAATTACTCAATTTTTCAATTTTTAAAAAAATTTATAAATTAATCAAAATAAAAAAATTATTTCTCATTTTCCCCATTTAAATTACTAAAAAAAAGAAAGAAAGAAACGAAAAATACCCCTAAATATAACCACAAAAAAATAATACCCGGAATTAACACTATATCAATTTCACGGTGAAAATCCCATACCCGAATCTTGGAGGGAAAAATTGCAACCTTTTCGACGAAACTATAATCCTTACACTATAAACAACCCATTAGCAATTTTTTATCCTAATACAAAACCCTTCAGTTCGTTCGCACCATCGAAGTACCGTCTCTGTTGATACAACCGTAAAAAAAAAATATATACGCCATAAAAAAGCGAAAAATCTACGACAAAAAAAATGATATATTATATCGCGAATTGCGAATGTTTCTCTACGGCAGCTTTTCCAATTTGTTCTAAATTTACGACGTGGTTTCGCAAAATTATAACCGCGTCGCGAGAGGCGCTGTCACAGCTCCGGCGAGAAATTAGGGTAGCAGCTACTTAATTAATAGCACTTTTGATATAAAATGTTTCCTTTAGACTTTCTTATTCAAACATTGTTAATGAGCCCTTTTCATAGCTGTTCACCGCGATAAGTCGCCCACTTCAATAAAAAACCATCACGAATTATCTATATTGCTCGATTAAACGTTGATACGTCCGAGGTAGCTACGCGTGATAAATGAGTCGCATATTTGATGAGTCTGCGGCCGAGTAAGACGTCAGAGGGGTTGCTTTTAAGTGCTCGTGTTAGTTTCCCAAGACAAAGGTGCTAATTAGGTTATGTAATAGGTCTCCGAAGAGATTAATATTCGTTTGAGAAAACCGATGCGTTGAAGTAGTCTTTATATTTTATAAATTAGTATCGTAGTTTTGTTATTTGCCACAAAAAGCGCATATTTTCGCTTTGTACGATGCTTATGCTGTTTAAATGACAGAAAAATTGAGAAGTTTCATAATGTTCCTGAAAAGTGCACTTAATTAGTTAAACCTCCATTGCATACTTGGGTGTCGAATAAGTTGCATATCAACTCCTAAAAAGTACCTCTAAGATTGTTAATCCACGAACATACGCTCGAGTGTTGAATAAGTTGCCTATAAAGTTGTTAGATGAATTGCACACTAAATTTTGTAAATTTTCTATGAAGTCTTTAACGATTTCATAACATATTCGAGAGTCTGAAAAGTTGCATACCAGCTCCTTAAAAGTGCTTCAGAGGCCACTAATCCTCTATTGAACGCTCGGATGCCGAATAAGTTGCTTATGTAATTGTCAGATGAGTTACGTAATCCAGAAGTTTGAAGGCAAAAATTATGCCGAACCCCTTACATATATTCCTTATGCAATTATAGTAACGTATGGGTTGATCAAGTTGCATATTACGCCTATTAATGTTATTTTACATTATTAACGATAACTTTTCACAAAAGTATTAATTGAGTAATCCATAAAAATGTTAAATTAGCATATTTAAAAAATTCGCCAAGAAAAATTATGCCAAACGCCTGAAACCCTTTGCTCATGCTACTCAAATTGCATATCGCTGAAAAGTTCGCCTGAAATTACACGTAATCGATTTCGCACACAGATGTCAAACGAGTTGCCTACACATGGTTCAGATGAGTTGCATAATCCGATAATTCGCAGGCGAACTAACCCTAAGCGCCTTAAACACCCCGTGTATGCTATTCGTATACAGAAACGTCGATAAAATCGTATCCGAGCACCTTATCTGACACCTCAGCTTCGGGTACTTGATAGATCGGTCATATATTCTTATCATTCGTAAACCTCCGTTACAAATGCCCAACTATCGGAGCTATTTTTACAACTCGAGCGTTGATTAAATTGCATATCAAGAGCTGTAGAATGTAATAAATACGTGATACGTGACCGATTGAGGGGCTTGTACGAATTGCATATGCTTTAAAGAAAGAAAAAAACCGAGAATCGTAGCACGATTTGTTGGCGCGTTTGATTAATTCATCGGAGAGAAGCGCAGAGTGAAGGAAAAAAAGGAGCTACGTTGATAATAAACGGCTAATCTTATTAAGCCTTGTAATCCTGGAAACTGGAACGTTTTAAAAATGACTCGCATCCGTACACAATTACAAAACAAAACGCCGCCATGACATGGCGAACAATGGCATGACGGCGTTGCCTTACATCAGTCGTTTATCACGAGCTGGGTGTTCAAAGGAATCTGCCTCTTTTCGAATAAATCTTTACACAATGAATTATAAGAGCACAGATACCGATTCTTAACCCTTTTTTTCCACTTTACCCTTCGCAGCGTTTCGTCAAAGATAAAAATTCATGGAATTTTCGGCCTTACCGAGCTTCAAGTACCTGACCATGATGTTTTCCTCTTACACATCGAATATAAAAATTATCACGTTTTATTAGCGAAACGATCCAGAAACAGATGTCAAAATTTACCACATTTTTCTCCATTTTCACTCCAAAGAAACCCCTACTTCGTACCTTATCCCAAATTTAAACCTTT
Organism: Maconellicoccus hirsutus; assembly: GCA_003261595.1. Classification (NCBI taxonomy): domain Eukaryota; kingdom Metazoa; phylum Arthropoda; class Insecta; order Hemiptera; family Pseudococcidae; genus Maconellicoccus; species Maconellicoccus hirsutus. The sequence goes on from QBDW01001051.1 coordinate 22,882, forward strand.
TTTGTAATTACAAAAGAATAACGGATCCAACCAAGCGACGAAAATCGTCGCTGAACTTATTTATCGAATATAAACGCAACAACGAAAGACACCGTTGTCGTTTTAATTATAATCGCCAAATGTAACGTCACTGGCCCATGAAAAAGATGTCGCCGTGTCATTTATTCGGCCGCGGAACTTGGTAATCGACGATGTTACCCGTTTATATCACAAAATTGCAAAAGGGGTGAATTAATTTCGGATATTTTTGCCAGATGATTTGAGCAGTAAAGTAGGACGCGGTATCATATAATTTTTTAATTTACCTCGCGTCAAAAAAGCTCTTTGGTTTTCGACGCGGTTTTGAAAATGGCTTTTTACGAATTAAAAAAAAAAAGGAGGAAAAAAGTTAAAAGAAAAAAATTAATTAAAAGAGGAACCGCTTACGGGGAATCATTCTAATTAAATTGTTCTGTAACACAATGCTGCTATTAAACAACTTGCTTTTGTCTAAACTTTTTTTTCTCTGATACATTTTAATTGTCGTTAATTTTAGATTTTCGAGTTTGAAAATTTCTCCCTCAAAAATCCTTTGTAATCAGCGATTAAAATGTTTGTTATTTGAGATTTTAAAGTCGCGTCGAGATTAATTAGAAATTATCTCGAGTCTGTCTGGCCGAACAGAAATTAGTATTTCTTTCGTTTTTTTTCCAGCGCTTCACAGCAGATGAAAAAAATTTCCATTAAAGTGGCACTATTTCAAAGAATAGCGAGAAGTCGCGACGCGCACGCTTTCAATTAATTCGGGCAAAACGTAAGATTCGAATTTGATTAAAGAAAATGTAGCAGTTCAAAAACCGTGTGTACGAAATGTAAATTCACCGGGCGGAATTACAAAAAGAGTTAAATTTAGTTAATTTTCAGATGAGAGGTTTCGCATTTACAACGTTCAACTAAGAAATACCTATTCGAATGTTAAAATGGTCGCGAATCCGGGTTCGGCGACCTGAAACAGGTATAATGAGATACCCTACATGACCACGTTATTACTCCTTTGCATTTTCAAGTTTTAGCGTCCGTTTTAAAGTTAAAATTCGCGGATGCATTCGAAATTTCGAATTATTCGAGATATACGTTTAATTAAAGATGCATAATGAAAAGGTCAATGACCGAAAACTGGCGAATATTCAGAGAAACCATGGAAAAACTTATCTGGTGAAAAATTTGTCGTGTTTTTTGAATTTAACCCTCGGTTGTACAAAACAATCGATACCCCACACGAATATACTTCGGGGATACTGAAAATCTCAAAATTTGAGGCGTATACTCAAATTTGGCATATTTAGATTATCACTGAGGTACTCGTGTTGGATATCAAAATATAGGTTTTTGAGTATGCCGAACACAAGTAAGCGATTATTTTTAACATCCGAAGATATTTGAGCATATTACGGCACTTCCCATGATAGAACTTGAGCAAACTCCACTGAAAATTGCCTAAATTTGAAAAACAACCACAGAATCGAAATCAGCACCTTTCAAAATATACATATCGATACCCCACTCGAATACCTTCTCAAATACGAAAAATCTCAAAATTTCGAGTTATTTCCTCAAATTACCCTCATTTTGAGGACCAGAAAACATAATCGTGTGGGGTATCGATTGATATGTCTTCCTACACGTCTAAATCGAATTTCGAGTTAATTTCGCCATACATTCGATAGTTCTTCCAATACGACATTTCAACCCGTCGAAACTACCTTATACGAATCTTTAGCATAATCTAAAACAATCTCATCGGTTCGTACGAATAAATTCGTCGAAATGAAAAAAATCCTCGGTAATTTCCGCATCTCGTAAACATATCAACCGACAATATAGCAAACGCGACCTCGCAACTTTTCAGCATACCGCGCGAACTAGACCGTCAACGGAGAAAAATCCCGACATTAAAACTTATCCGATTAATTTCGACGATTTGTTAACGTAAACACGAATGACGAGCAAATTGGTAAAGAATACGAAACGTTAAATTACATACGTAGTCGGCGCTCGTCGGCAAAACCGAGTTAGACCGACGTTAAAGAGAAAAAATGCTAATAAAACTTCATACGTAACCGGAAGTATAATTCTTGGAGACGGGAAAAACCAAGATATTTCTCTTTCCTACATCGAGCGAAAGAAAATTGATGATTTTAAAATGTGACTAGCTTAATCTGAATTTCAAATTAATTTAACGTTTCGGAGATAGATAAATTTAAAGATAAAAGGACACGAAGACGAAAAATCTTTTACAAATTTCCAAACGTATAAACCCTTGTCCGTTATACGAAGCGGTTTTTAGATTGCCCGATTATTTTCCCTTTCTTTGGGCCTTTTTCCTTGTATTCAATGTTAAAAAATCGTCAACAATTTCTGTCACAACGTTGAAAAGTACGCTTTTATTTCGCATTTTACACGTATACCATATACAAGGGTACGAACAAATAAAAAATGCACCCTGATGCGCATTCCTCACCCTGGTATATTTTCATTGGAAATGCGCCGATACGCTTTTAATACATTAATGTGTAAAGTTCGCTGACCCATTTTTTCGCCTTTTCGTTTGCCAAACTTCGGACGACAAATTTCAATGAATAACTTGTTCGATAAAACTTGGCTTCGACCATTAATGAACGTCTCGGCGGAATTGTACCAGCGACAATAATTTTGAAACTTTATACACGATAACGTAACGATATCATTAACTTCAATTAAAAATTTTTCCTTTCTTAAGGCTCGAGTCTTTAAATTAAAACCGTCACGCGAAATTGTACCGAATAATCGTTCTTTTCAGACGATAAATCGCCTTTTATTATGATACATAACGCCTATAGTATCGCCATCAAAATTTACCCAAAATTTATCGTTTTAAATTAAGACGTAAATTATTTTGAAATTGTATCAACGTGTTGGAATTTCAAGACGTTGGATAATTCTAGGCAATTTGCAGAACACGTGTTTTCGTTAAAATGCCAAGTATTTCGTATCGAGGAAAAATGGAAATTTTACGTTCCCTTGTATCGAATTTTTGAGGTCCTTTTGGACGTCCAAAGTAGCGGTGAGTTTGACGTCATGTACAAAATTCAGTTAAACACAGAATATCGATATGAATATTGAGTCCTGTAGATCGAAATTTTTCATTAAAAAATCACGATGCAATTTTTGCCCAACTTCGATATTTAAGGTGCCATGAATTTTTGAAGCTTTGTAGTCACCTGGTGAAGATAGGCGAAATGTGTATATGAGCTTTTTTACTCTACGTAAAAAGTTCAATAAAATCAACGAAAAAAGTGATTATTTACTTTTTTACAAATTTTGTTCAAAATCTTAAATAACACCGTTAAAAATTCCTTCCTTAATAAATTTGGCATTTCGACACATGAATTAATAATTATTGGATTTTATTACGTCGATAATTTGCAATAAAAAAAATCAACGATTTTCGACTATCATTGATATTGAGAAAAAGTGAAATTTTCAAAGCTCCGTAGCTCTTCAAATAACTCAAATAGAGAAAAAACTAAAATAACTATTTTTGCAGCCCATAAAAAGTTCTACCAGACTATCACGCGTTTTATCAATTTATTGAATTTTTAAACCAAAAAAAAACTAAATATTCAACCGTTTCGACTTCAGCTCTCTCAATCCATCTTTTTAAATCTATCGTAACATTAAAAAATTCATATTTCGCATTATTTCAAAAACCAAATCATTGTCAATACCTCATATAAAATTTCAAACCCTTGTTAATTCCCAACCCCGCCTCTGGGAGCAGAAATAATCGAAGGATTTAGCACACCGCATCCATAAACCCTATTCAAACACCAAATAAAATCCGCAACACATCGCCAAACAATTCAACTCGTGAAATCCGCATAACACATCAGACGGCGTTGAAAAAAAAGCGCAAACATCGCCATTGAAAAATCTCGCGCGTAGAATAAACACGAAAAATCGCGAAAAAAAATTCACCCATTAAAACGATTCCCTACTTCCTTTTAGTGTTTACCATCGGGAAATATTTTTTAATAAAATGTTTTATCGGTCGAGCTTGGTCATTTAATGATAACGTCTCTTATTGTTAGTCGAGTTACCATAGCAACTCGCGTCTCTTCTCGCGTCAAAAAAAAAAAAAAGAAATAGTTATGAGAAACTGAGCCTCAAAACTAAATAATTGCCGTTGGAGACAATAGAAATCTTTGTCATGTTGCGGAATTGTTTCGACGTGTACTAATCTAAAAAATGGATTCGCTCTGTATAAAAATAGCTCTTCTGGTATAATTAAAAGTCGAGGGCGAATACCAGGAAAAATGGAAACGTTTTAAAACACGGAGAAATAAAAAAAAAAAAGAAAAAACCCGTTAAAGAAATACTGCGGCGGATTAGCTGGCTTAATTACATCGTCAAATTTACGATACGCGTGAAATATTGCGGGTATACTAAGATAAATAAAGGGATAGCTTAAGTAATTAGTACGTTGAATAATTTAGCTGCGTCTTTTTGCGACGAGGGCGTTATAGCGGTGTCAGTTCAATAGAGTTACTTTTCGGTATAATGCATAGTTTTCGGAATTATCTTTGTATTATTGATTCTTAACAATTAACCGAAACTTCGCAAATGATACCGCGCACTATCGGTGAATTATTGTCGAGGAGCTTATATAGAACAAAATTGCATCCCGACATCGATTCATCATTTTTTTCTGAAGGGGGGAGGGGGGGTTCTAAGGAACATATTAAAGTAAACTTCGTAGAAATAGAACTGAGCTTTGGTACAAAATGACGTTCATTTTTTATTGACAGGTTGATTTTACGACGAAAAAAAAAGTTTACGAAGAAAATTTGAAATAACTAAATATTCTTCGTAAAATTTTTTATAAATTATATTACTAAGATTATTTTTTCTCGACAACACTGCATCCCAAGTAAGTAACGTTAATAACATAATTTGTAGAAAATTCCAAAAGGAATATTTTTATTTATTATAGATTTTTTCGCTAATGCATGTCTCCTCTTGTAAAATCTACGTAATACACCTCAATTACCTGTCCATAGAAATGGCAATTATTTTACGTGAATTCTCAATCTTATTTTTCTAAAATTCACTCGAATACGTTTGTTTGGAACTTAATCTTCAAAAAAGGGGGCAGGGGGGAGCATTTACGCATTGTACTGCTCGACATAGGAAACATATTCCAAACATTTTGTAAATTCTACTCACCAAACGTGCAATATTAACCGATCGAGTACGTTTGATAAGGACGATATTTCAAACAACTCCCCTCCCTTTAGCCCTCCTCACCTTGACCACCTCACACCGATCCTTCATCGATACTTGACGCATTATAGGTGGAATTTTTTTTCAGCTGCGGTTTGACGTTATAAATTAAATCGATGCCATTTGCAGCGACGAAACTTAAATCATCACGTCGCTTTGGCAGTTTTCAATCTTTCGAAGATATCTCGCTTAAAGAAGGAAAAAACCCATCCATTTCAATTAATCATGCCCCTCACCCTGTGCGAAACTTCACGAAAAACACCTCACCGGATATAACGTCTAAGCCGCGATTCGCGACCAGAAATAAAACCAATTCGGTTAGAAAACTAAGTAACCTTTCGGTTGCATGGCCATTTCGAAGCTTTTAAATACGCCGCGACGAATCTCATGTCCGGATCCGGTGTTAACCGATTTCGCCGCCGTGCCGTATCAAAAGCACGAGTAATTTGAAAAATAAATAATTCATCGAGAAAAGGTATGCATTTGCGGAAACGTTTCGTCCCCCCTGCGTCGTCGCACCGCTCACACACACCGGCGCCCTTTACCCAATGCGATATGGATTTGGCGACGCATCGTACCGTTTATTTACGCTCAGCACTGTACAGCTTCCCGAAAGTACGTTGCGAAGATAATCTAACCGAAAGGGGTTGCAGTCGCGAAACCAGAAGCTCTTTCCAATAGTTCGTACGAAATACGTATTGTTATCTACTCACCAGCTTTCTGTGTCGATGAATATGCCATCAATGAGATCCGATAATCTGCAAGCAGAGCGAAAAAATACATAAAACACGATAACGGTGGATTTTTTACTTCATTTTCGTAAGGCGAATTATCATCGAAAAGCAACCGCTAATCGAGCCAGTTAAATGGGTTGCATAAGTTTTTCGCCACAGATGACAATCCGACGCAACCTCTTTACACGTATGTTTGATATGTTGCAAATTCTCGGCGTTTAAGGCCGATTCCCCTAAAAGGACTTCTTGAAGTTTGAAAATTGCTCAAAATATGGAAAATTGAGCTAGAACTTTCGATAAATTAAATACATATTTATATTTTCGGTAATTTTTTTTCTAGTTTGTGATATAACGTGGAATCCCCCCTCTGCAGTCTTTTTTGAAACTTTGAAAATCCGTGGGACAAATACCTCTCTCTTCACCCTCCCCCATCCTCTTTTTAAAAGATCGATATGAGAAAGAAATGTATGTTTATCGTATGCTAGAAAAACTCTAGTAACTTTCACATGAAGCGGATTTTATAATTTTCACCATTTCCCTGCCTCTCCCCTCCCCATCAAATCTACTCCCATTCTTACCATGGCTATACCTGCTACATGAAGTACTTTTATAAACAGAATATAATTCAAAGGATTGATAATCCCTCAAAAAATAAAAATTGGTGAGACAAATACCTCTCTCTTCACCTCCCCCCTAATCCTCTTTTTGAGAGATCGATATGAGAAAGAAATGAATGTTTATCGTTGGCTAGAAAAACTCTAGTAACTTTCACATGAAGCGGATTTTATAATTTTTACCATTCCCTGCCTCTCCTCTCCCCATCAAATCGACTCCCACTCTTATCATGGCTATACCTGCTACATGAAGTACTTTTATGAACAGAATATAATTCCTGAAAAAAAAAAACAATCAAGGGAAAATAGTACCTAGAATCACATATTATTTACTATTTCCATATTCTGTCACATTGTTCAATAAAATTTAACAACCTCAATTTTCGTACAAAAATTCATCAAAAAGAATCGCGCCTTCAAATAAAAATACAACCCATCTTACACAAACGTCATGAATATAGTATATTGCAGGAAAAAAGGCACCAACCCAGCCCGGTTGAAAAAGTTGTATATACTTTCGCCTTAAAACAGATGTTAATAAAACTGCCTACCTACCGCGCCGTGAATCCGCCGAGGTATAATTTCTAGAAAACTTTATCGATGAGAAAATTGACTCTTTTACCAACACAAAAAACCCAACTATTCCAACCGGGTATTAATTTTTATCTGGCTTTTTTCTAAATATCAAAAAAAGGTTCAGTCTGGTTATACAAAAAGATCGCATGATAGAAGGGAAGAAGTCTTTAGTAACGGTTCTAGCATTATTTCTCGTCTCGCTAATCCTTGTAACGGAGTAAAAAGCATGCAAAAGAGATTATTTTTCGTACTTAATTTCGCGCGATCAAAATTCAAAATTATAATTCCCTTTGGAATGACGGAGCACGAAGGAAATGCGCCTTCAAACGTGCAAAGGAACTCGTTCTCGTTTTCATGCCAACGTTCGGTTGGTCGAGTATGCTTTTATCGGTTTGAGAAAGAAATACGAGGAAGTACAATTTTTTTATCGTATGTGCCCTCGTGTTATCACGCGGAGAGGGAAAAAAACCCTTTTTTTGAGTAGGGGGGTTAAAATGGTAACATCGGTAGGAACGAACGTTTATCGCGAATTTAATTGCAAAGACTTTGTCTTAATAATCTCGTTTAATAGGAGTTGTGTGTTCGGTATCTGCGATGTTTGGGAAAAGGGCGGTAAGACGAAGGTAATGCAAATTGTTATGGTAATTTAAGGCGATCGCCGCACACTCTTTAACAAAGAAATAATTTCACCCTTCGATGGATCACATTTACGGTAACTTTACCACTTTACAGGAGTAAATTACGTTTCGGTATATGGTCAACCGAGCTAATTTTCCACGTTGATTGGTTTATCCTTGGCGAATAGCGAGATAAAAAGAACCCCTTAGGGGCGATTAACGTACTCGGTTGGCAAGTGTGAGCACAACTTTGTATCCGAAAAGAAAGCCGGAGAACAGGAAAAGGGAGTACTTACGGCATTTATTTCGCGAAATGCCCTCCCATTCGGTTATACGCACACTATTTAAATTCTGCACACTATCGCAAACAAACGTCTAGCGCACTAATTGCCAACCATTTGCATACTTCCTTCTCTTACAACGTATAATTGTGTAACTTATAGGCGCCCGATGTCGTTTTTAGCGAAAATGTCTTTCCTTTAACTTATCTGTAAACTCGAGTCGGAAAATTTTAGCCCGAAAATCGTGTCATTTTTTTTCCTTCTCTTTCTCTCTCTCATATACGCATGCTCTTCTATTCTCTCGCATTGGTTAAGCCTGTAAAAACGTTATCGTTATTTTGCAGATGTCGTTTCCTATTACCTACTCGTACGTGTTCATTAATTAAACTTTTTAACGCTTTTTCTCACTCGTCGTATGTGACGCTTTTCGTATCGGCAACTTGCCCGGCGTTATAGTTTTTTTCACGCCGACACGCCGCCTCGACGCAGTCAAGCGAAAACCGAATTTTCGGCCTTTTTCTGACGTAATAAAAGTCTGATCGTGTTATACGACAGGACGGATTCTTGAGAAGTTATCAAAACCAAGCTCGACCTTATTACAGATGTTCACCTCGCACCTACTCGAGGTAATGAAATGATACGTGATATAGTTCGACACATTATTTCGCTTCGTTTCGTTACACAGATTTTTTTCAGCATCGGTTTCGCTGTCTTGAATTTTATGATTTATTCGAAGCATCGAATCAGAACGACCAAAAGCGACAGATAAATTAGTAAAAATCTAATTCCCACTTTTTGTTTCGGCAAAATGACCAAGATTATGGGGAAAGTGTAAATTCATTTTTTCATCATTATTTTAGGACCATAAAATGGAAAAATCTATTGTAAGTGAAAAATATTGCGATATTGGAGTTCATTGACCTCTGAACTGTTGCAATTGACACCTCACTGATTATCTTTTCGGTATGTGAATATTTTGAAGTTTTAAATTTCAACGAGAGATGGAAATTTCCCCCAAGTCGAGGATCCGATTACTTATTTTTAGCGTCTTTCTTGTCAATTTCGTCGAAGTTCGATTTTTTTCTCGTAAAATACACGTGTTCTTTCAGACGAATAATGATGAATTGACACTGAGGGTATTTTTTGATTCAAAAATTTGAGCGAAAATTTAATTAGTTGAATTTGATATCTCATTTGATTATTTTTCGGAATACTCGGAATGCCAAAAAATTTGAGTAACGATGTCACGAATGACTTGCTTTGATATTTCACTAATACGTATTCATTTTGTCAATTCATCATAAATCGTGCTAATTTATATGGATTTCCAGCGGTATAATTACAGATGAAGAAAAATTATCGCCAAATGAAGCCTCCCAAATATTAAAATTCCAAGGAAATGAAACAGCAATCCGGAAAAATCAAAATTTTATGTTAGATTTGAATTCAGCGACCTCAATACAGTAGAAATCGATACCTCACTCGACTATCTTCGCAAACATTAAAATCTTGACAATTTGAGGATGACCTTACAGCAAATAAAGGTCGTTTAAGACTCTAGAAACATAGTCATGAGGGGTATCGATTTCCACGTCTTAAAAACCATAAAACCCGAATTTCATGTTATTTTTCAAGTACAACGAGACTGAGTCAAGTAATCATTAAAGCACGAGGTAATTATACGAAAAAAACCGAAAATTTCCGCTATTTTCTTGAAGAATCCTCGAAACATAATTAGAAATAATAAAAACAAGGTTAACTTCGCTTCCTAAAATTTTAAGTCACCTCAAATCATCCCCATGCAATCATCATACATCTATTCTCCCTACAATATCAATTCCGCTACCCAATTGACCCACTTTTCAAAACCTCCCTTATTGCGCTTTCGAAAACGATACAAAACGTTAAATTGAATCCCAACCGAAAGACGAGGATTAGGCACGTTAAAACATTAAAAACTCGCCTATCCGATTATCGTAGTATTTCAAGTCAATTAAGCCTTTTCCACCTTTACGTCACCGAAGCGTCACATACCGAGTTGTACACTCGAAAAACACCGCGTAAATAGCATAACGTTGATTAGTGAACCTTAAATTTCGCGACTTGTTAAATGAGACACATAAAATGCAATTGAAGGTACGTTCGCAATCACATTGTACCCCTAATAGTCGCTTTATTCGCGTTTTATTCCATTCGCCAACGTTAATTATCAACGAAACGCGCCGAAGGCAATTATTTTTCACCCAATATAATCCGATTCTATGAATTATTCATTTTACGCGATAGTAATAATCGCTCGCGATACAGCATCGTATAAAAAATTAATTTTAAACGCAGCGCCGTTAAAAACAACGATTATTATTTTTTTTACATTAACCTCAAAAAAAAGTGCAAAACTTCGGCCCGGTACTTCACACCGTAAACTTTTATATTCATAACTACGCTACGTATCATACATTCTGATAAACTGGGCAGTAACCGTTTACATAAGAATATAGTCCGATATGAAATTGCATGTATTCGAAATTCTAGACGCGCCATCGTCCTGTAATGCGAAAATGAGCCACTGTTTCTCTCCTATTTACCTCCACCCTGCGAAAAAACCCCATCGAATGATATCGTAACCGAGAATGTAAACAGCTGAGAAAGCCCGGTAATCGAGCTTTTTCACGCAATAACCCACCGTATCATCGTCACCGAGAAAGGGCGAAAAAAATCCCGAAACGATTAAGGACGTTTTACAAGAAAACACCTCTATTCGACGACGCAACCGTTCAATTTTAATTAGGGTTTTTTTCCCACACAGCCAATTAGATCATCATCGCGAACGATAAAGCTCGAAATAAAATTCCATCCGCGGTTATATTTCCGAAACGTACACGACGCCGTGAAATCTCGTTAGATCTTAATGCGCGCTGACGCGATATTCGCGAGGCCACTTTCGCCTTTATGCTCTAACCCGTTTATTATAAGCGACATTTTTGGCGCTTTTTTTCAACTCCCCCCTCGACCACGACGAGTTTAAAGGCAACGTGGGATCGCCCGCGACGTGATTTCTTTATTTGTCTCGTTTAATGTTTCAAATTGCTGGAATATTTCGAATACAGCCAACGAGCAAGGGTTGGTTAAAAATTGCCACATAAACGAGCTCGACTCGTATTCGTCGATGAATTTTTTATACTTTTACACGCGTCTTCGGTCTGGCGGTCTTTAATATTTTCTAATTTTACGACGCTGAGTTGTTCTAATGTGCTCGTTGGATGGCGAAATGAAAATAAGGATCGTTTCGGGTGCCCAATCGTGTCTCGTATAATCGAGCTAGTAAACGGTTTTCGGCGTGTAATCGAGGAAATATACGAAATAACTTCGTAAACAGACGTCGACGCTTTAATAAAGTCTTCTTGCGAAAAGGGAACGAAGCCGAAAAATATTTTCAAATTGTATAAACATCGCGTTCGATCGATAAAATGTACGAATTTGGAGAGTAAAATGACACCAGTTGGTTTTCTGCCGTTTTCTGTATAAGCCACACATCGATATTTCACAACTTTCGTGTATTCGAATGGAATTGGCTCTAGAATCACCAGAATTCAGCTTCCATCAGGAGTTAAATATCTAAAATGTGAAATAAGTTACATATTTTCAAGTAAGAGGGGTTTTACGAAATTTTGATTCTCCTGCACCACTCAAAATACCACCAAAATAACACGTCTTCTCGATGAATAGCATACTTCGACACCTAATATCAATGCCTACGTCAGCCAGTTAAGTTGCATAGCAATGCTCCTTGATTTCAATAGCGATCACGGCCATGTACGATTATTTAAAAAATGCAACTACAACGCACAGATGCCTAATAAGTTGCATATTTTCTTCCTGAAATTCAAAACTGCCTCAAAATGTACATTAACACGCGATACTTTCAAGTCGTGAAAATTTTTAAACAAAATTAAACATTTTTATTTCAAGCGCTTTGGATTTTTTAAAATGCAACTTTGCATACACAAATGGTCAATAAGTTGCATATTTTCTCCCTGAAAATATTTCATACAAATAAGCCCCAGCAGCCCATATAACACAACTGAGATACTTGTGAGACAGAAGAGTTGCATAACCATGCCCCTTAGATTTGACACCTCTTGTTGCCTTCATTTTTCCAGATACCTCCAAATCTACTTTATTGTTCGACTAGTTGCCTATTTGTATACTATGCTCGAGGTGTCGTAATTCTTCCACCGGTAAAAAATGTCCAATGAATTGGAATTTTCTAAATAATTTTTCATCTTTAAAATGCTGATTTATCTCAGCCCCTTGAATTTTTACGATCGTTAAATCATTTCATTGGCACAGAGAATTAGATACCTTGATTAGAACTCTTTATTGGGACCACCACACCCTACGATGCGCCTGAACGCTTTATAAACGCAACAAAAACACTCTGATGTCAAACAAGTTACATATTCTACCCCTTAATTTGGTTCGCAGCTCTTTCACCATCGAGCGCACCTCGTCGTTTGAATAAGTAGCATAATTAATGGAAACAGTCGATTATTGGCATTTTGGCACCGCCACCGTTTCGTTTTAAATTACGCGATAATTTCGGTGAAATTTTTTCTCCGCTTTGGCTTCATTCCAGAAGGTCGAAGAAAAGAATCGATGGGATGTGACGCGGGGAAAATATCGAAACACCGATACAACATCGGAGAAAGTAACCATCAAGACAAGATACATTTGCACATGACCCTTATACACAACAGAATCCTTTACGTCCCGTAAAAACTTGCATAATCTTATGAAAAAACCCAACTTGGGAAAAATTCACGTACATTTCGACGGACGCGACGAAACGCTCTCGAGGTTGGCGCGCTTTTAATGAAATAATTACCACTACAAGGCTTCGGCAAAATTTACGATCGTGTCTACATTTAAAAACGAAGACTCGTGGTTCGCCATTCGAGAGCTTTTTCATCGAGCTATGCATTGTATTCTCGAGCACTTGGATGCCAAGTCAGCGATATAGTCATTTAGTCAAGTGTAATTTTTCACCGAACTGGAAAAAAAACGCACCGGGAAAAAAACTAGGCGAGAATTTTTTCTCGATATACGAAGATTTAAAAATAATAAAACGTCAAATTAATAAAATTACATACGCGTCGAATAAAACATAAATAAATGGCACGTTGTATGAACCTAGAGAAAAAATTGCTTTAGGCTGGAATAAAGGAAATACATTTGAAGTAGGCCGCCAAAAAGGAGCCTTTTATGGATCGATGAGCTACTGGCGCCCGCAGCATCACATTAATCAGTTCGGTCTTAATAATATTGATGAATTCGAATAATTAGTTCGACACACGAATCCATTCGACCGGCAAAGGGAATGCGAGCAAATCCACAGGTACAGGGTGTTTGTAAAATGCTCCCTTTGTACGGAAATTCCACCGCGTACGTAATTAAAGGTAATTAAACGCGTATTAAAAACCGATCCACTGTAATTAAGTCGATTTCACGGTGGAACTTCGTAGATATATATTTTTCGACTCCGGCGCTGGCTTTAATTTAATAGCGAATCAACCGCGAAAGGATAGAATCGACCTACATGCGACGCTCGGCTAAACAATCACAACCATGTATACACCTTGCCTATGTACATGATATTACAAATTATAGGGCAGAAGTACCTTTTCGCCGAGCGATGTCGGTTAACGCTCCAAGTTGCTGACTGGCGCTGGTAATAAATTAGCGGACAACCCTTCGTCTCGCGCGTCTTTCTCGCGTACGTGAAAGATGAGATTAAACTATCAACGTTTTGTTTAACCTACAATTGTACGAAATGCTATAAAGCTCCTTCTCCGGCGTTCAACCGAGTTGACAATTATTTGCTAGCTTTGCGAACGCGTATGTGATACGCGACAAAACACGACGCCGCGTGCAACTGAAAGGATGCAATACTTGAAATTTTTCCACCGTCTAAACTTCCACCGATTATCGTCTACATTCCGTCGAGCTTCACCCGCGCCTCATTCTCGGCGCGTTAACAATATGAAATAATCCTTAGGTTACGCGGGTAACCTGAAATTCTGCGACAGTGATACGTAAACTCGAATACGTAATTTTATTCGCGAATAAATCTACATTTTTGTCGAACCAATTCTAAATCGTATTCGAAATTTAATAACACCCTGGATATATTTGATTTTTAATAATAAACGGATTCGGTGTCACTTCGAAGACGAAATTTCGCGAGAAATTCGTCGTCGATCGGAGTTACACAACGAATTCGCAGGTTTGGCGCCTTAAGCCTCAGCTCGGGTGCGATTTCCTCTTCTAAGTATCGCGCATTCATTGTGGAAGTCGACGGTAATAGTTCCAGAGTGAACTAAAGGAGCTGAAATTCGGTTACAATAATACGTAACCTCGAATACGAGTATGTTACATTACTCGCGAATAAATTTACATCTCCGTCATCTTCGTCGATTTGCTTCGAAATCATATTCGAAATTGAATAATACCGAAGATATATTCGATTTGTAATAACCAAGACGAAGAGATTTCGCAAAAAAACCGTCGTTGACTAAAACCAAAAAATACCTGGTCCCAGATTTGGTGTCACGAGGCATCGTTTAGGCGTCATTATTTCTTGTAAATGGTTTCTTCGCTACGGAAGCGAAAGAAATAGTTCAAATTGAACTATAACGCTAAATATTTGGAAAATATTTAACGATGTAGCCATTGGTGGAGGAAGGAGGGGGGAGGTGTTTTGGAAAATGTCATCTCGTGTGAAATTACCAATTGATTTTCGAAAAAAACACAATTTTTTATGTTTTTTTAAAGTACATGACTATTTAAAAAATTGTATTTTAATTTTTATTGAGACAAAAAGTAACAATTTGCTGGTACACATTTTAAATGAAAATCTTTTTTTTATAAATCAAAAATTACCAAATTTTTTTT
>QBDW01001053.1:0-19670 GCA_003261595.1 Maconellicoccus hirsutus
CGAACCCCAGAGTTCAATGCCATATGACCATATTGGTTTCAGCATGCTTTTGTAGATCAAAAGTTTATTTTGAAGATTTAGTGAAGAGTTTCTTCCTAGTAGCCAGTATAGTGATTTGAATTTTTTATTCAATTGGGTTCTTTTTTTCGAGATATGTTCTTTCCAAGTCAATCTGTTATCGAGATACATTCCAAGGTATTTGGCAACGTTGGTTTGTGGAATTACATCATTGTTGAAGATTAGTGGTTGAGTTATATTTATTTATAGTTTTTGAATTCTTAAATCATAATTTGGGGACATGTCGAAGATCCCAATCATTAAAATATGTTGAATAATTCCCTGAGACCTTATTGATCTTGATGCGAATTTTTAGAGGTCTTGATTAAAACCTCTTATCAGTTTTGTCATCCTATTCCCAAAAATCCAAGCTTTTGGAATAATCCTCAAAATGTTTTATTAGGGTATGTATGACCTTGATGCAAATCTTTGAAGGTCGTGATCCTTCAGATTTTCTATTTGATTGTTAAATTATCCCCAAAAATTCAAGTACGCAAAATAATCGTCAAAAACTTTTTTTCCAGTATTTCTTGATTTAAATCTTGGAGGTTGTAATTTTTTAAACCTTTACCTCGACTTTTTCACTAATGGATGTTCTTCGCGAGCCTCCAAAATTGCCTCAGTGGTTCCCAACCTAAAAAGCCTTTAATCGCAGCATTGCTCCTTTATTCGCAAGACTTCAACAATACTTTGGAGTATTTTTCCCAGTCGCTGAATTGTCTCCGAAACTGCGCCACTACATTATAGAAGTCTGCATTCCCACAGCAAAACGATTTCGTATGCAAATTCGTTTATATTTTTCGCCTTGCCTCGTAAGCGTATATCGATTTCATCACGTTGGCGAATGTTCGTTAAAACGTATAACAGCGGCGTTTTTATGGCGAAAATTACACCCACGTGTACCCATATATATTACAAATGTTCCAGCACGCCAAAAAGCACAGCAGCGATTTATCGGTCGGGTGAGAAAGACGAAGAATATATGCAAAATAACGACGTATCCATTAATTTGGCGCGTTACATGTTTATATTATACGAGGGGGAAAAAAATCTCGAGATACACGATGAAGAAAAATATAGCACCGCGTTGTTTTTTTTTTCTTTCTCCATTTAACGACGTGGTGCTGGTCCCGCATATCTTTCAGCAGATCGTTTCATTCTGATAATTAAATAATTCACCGCTTCATGAAAAAGAATTCGTTTCACCGAAAAAATGATACGTCGGTTTAAACTTTACGAAAAACTTTAAAGTCGAGATTAAGATTATCCCGATGCATGAAACGAAAAAAAAAAAACCTAAACGGCATCGCCGTAAAATACCATTTTCATTATCTCGGAACATCTCAAATACTATGTCATCGCGTTGGATTTTTTATTTACGCATTCCACGAGATTTTACGAGAGGGAAAGGTACAGGGACACAAAGTCTTGACGTGCTCGTTTTAATGTATTTTTCATAATTTTTCACATGTCTTATATAAATATTTGCATGTTGGCAGTCATTCGATTACGCCGAAATGTGTCAAACTCCATTACTGGGCGAACCAGCCGGTGGCCGAACGTCCGTAGGATCGGCAGGACATTCTCCAGCATCGGCGACCGGGCCGCCTAGCAGATCTCGACCATGGCACGATTTCGGAAGACAAAACGACGCCGATAAAATACAAATACCTAAAGTGTAAGTATCATTCGAGAACCAGTCATAATTAAAATACACGTTTCGTGACTAGTCTGTGTGAAAAATCGAGCTACCGAGTTCGACCAGCCCAAAGGGTGTACGGAAATTCGCCTAATCGGAAATTCGACGCGAGAATGGGTCAAAATGGGTCAAACGTTCTTCATGGGTGGGTACAAAATAGCCCAAAGGTGACCCACTATACTTGCGCAGACGAATCCGGAACCAGACATAACAACTTTTCAACGGTGAAAAAAAGCATTTGCGATGTTATCGTTTAAATCTTGTTTGGCGCTTTTTTTTTTGTGTCCGATAGAAAAAAAAAGAGAAATTTAGGTAAAGAACGGATCGCGTTACAGGTATTCGATATTTTTTTTTCGATATTTAATTACGTAAAGGATTTTTTTTGCGCGTGCGCGCTTTCTCGAACGTATTAATAGGAAAAAATGCGCACGAAATATCGTCGTTAATTCTTCTGTGGCGCGTCTCTTTGATTGTTTTTTTTCTCTCCGAGTGTTTATCTCCGTCGAGAAAGAAAATTTCATCTAAATCAACTAATCGTGATTTATACTCGTATTTTTAATGTTCGTTTAACACGTGAAGTCAACATTTTCGTAATTTTCGACGTGATATAACGTACAAACCTTGGAAATATTTCGTTTACGAAAGTAAATCACGTATGAAATTTCGCCAAAATTACACGAATTTTTCCGAATTATAAAATACTTTCCTCGGTTGCATATACGCGTACACGTAACCAGTTCAATACAAATGACGTAAGATAGAAAAGGAAAAAAAGTAGTTGCTATTTTCACAAATCACAATAATTACTATGCCGACTAATTGATATTTGATACGATAATAATCACGCGATATATACAGATGAAATGAGACGATTTCTCTATATTTCGTAATCATATAGAAACAGATGTCCATTAAAAATTTTTTAAATTGTTTATTTCAACGATTTCACGTATATTCGATTTTTTTTCTTCTTTCTCGACAAACTCGCGAGATTATATAATCGAATCTATCATCTTAGCGTATAGAAAAAATACATTCGGAATACCACTTAAGGATAAAATATGTTTGTAGATTTATATCGGTGTAAATTGTCATGAATATAGTCGCCGAACGGGTGTTGTTCTTTGGTGTTGAAAAATTAGATTTCCTAGATTACCGACGATAACAGGTGATCGGTGAAGTAATTCGATGGCTTTTTTTCTTCGTCGACCAGTGGAAAAATCTTCGAGGGTTTCACACGATTACGTGGGAAAAATACGTGTCTGGGTTTCGAGTATTTTGGGTATTTTTATAAACGAGGGATACTCGAGGACTCTTCGGTGTTGATGGGTGTTCACTTTCGTCTCGATGGCTTTTTTTTCGTCGCGAGTTAACATCAATTTTATACTAAGTTGCATTTTTAATCTTAATGTGATATGATAATGTTCCAAAAGATTACATTTTAAAGGTTTGAAGGAGTTTTAGTGGAAAGGAGTTGTAGAAGGGGGAAGGGGAGGGGATACAAAAGTAAATACGAAACATACCCGCGTAGTTCGATTTCATAACAATTAGTTATTAGGGTAAAGAATCAATTTGATGTGAAATTTCTCGTATAAAAATTTATAGAAATCTGCGTATAAATTTCTATAAAGATGAATTTTTCTTAGAAAAATACGAAAATTGTACGGAAAACATTGAAAAACGACGTATTACTAAAATTTTAATAAAATTCGCGATAAGTAATTTTTCGGTAATTTTTGAGGAATTTGATAATAACGATGGCACATTCGCCCCCGTACTACACGTCATAATCCGATGCTTCGATTTTTGGAGAAATTTCAAATTGATAAAAAAATTGTGGTTTTAGCGAATTACCAGCATTTTAACTCAATTTAATTAGTTTAATTTTTTAAAGCGAGCTTGATATAGAATCATTTGATGTGAATTTTCTCATATAAAAATTTATAAAAATCTGCGTATAAATTTCTATAAAGATGAACTTTTCTTAGAAAAATACGATAATTGTACGGAAAAGGGAAAACATTGAAAAACGACGTATAACTAAAATTTTAATAAAATTAAGTAATTTTTTGGTAATTTTTGAGGAATTTGATAATAACGATGGCACATTCGCCCCCGTACTACACGTCATAATCCGATGCTTCGATTTTTGGAGAAATTTCAAATTGACAGAAAAATTGTGGTTTTAGCGAATTACCAGCATTTTAACTCAATTTAATTAGTTTAATTTTTTTAAAGCAAGCTTGAAATAGGATCATTTGATGTGAATTTTTTTATATGAAAATCCACCAAAATTCACGTATAAATCCGGATAAAGTTAAATTTTTCCTGGGAAAACGAAAATTTGAAAATAGATTGAAAATGTTTAGTACAATGGAAATTTTGATGAAATTTACAATAAGAAATTTTTTCCATAATTTTTGAGGAATTTGATGATAACGATGGCACATTCGCCCTCGTACTACCCGTCATAATCCGACGCCTTGATTTTTGGGGAAATTTCAAAATAATGAAAAAATAACGGTTTTAAGCAAACTACCGGCATTTTAATTCAATTTAATATGTTTTGAAGTAAATTTGAAGTTTATAAGCGCATATTGTCGCTTTTACGAATAAATCCTCGATATAAAATTAAAATATCTCGCATAAACGATTTTATAGACTCGAATTTCCTCCCATTTACGTAAATTATATACACGTGCGCGAATTTGTAACCGAGCTCGGAATGAAAAAAGATAAACACGTGTTTGAAATACTTCAAGGTATTCAACTAACTGGATTTATGTTTAAATAGATTTTCGCAATACGGTTTTCGCTATCATTTGGAAACCGCGATCTCTACCAATCAAAGAAGAGAAGACGACAGAGTAACGTATATTAACAAAGGCCAATTCTACGGCATTACCATGGAATATGTACCAGACCCGGATAAACCACTGAAAGCACAAACTGTTAAGGTAAGCGTAATTTACGATTAATGAAGCACGCGAAATATCCTAATATACAATCCGTATATAAAATGTACGCGTTGTCGTCTTAATTCGTTTTTTTTGGGGGGATACGCCGCGTAAGACGTACAATAGATTAAAGCCTGAGATATAAAATGCCAACGAAGGCCAGCTGTCAAGATGGCTTAAAATTAACACTGCATGCGGTGGTCGTTGTTAATTTTTATTCGCCTTATAACATCTTCATTTATATTCTTTCTTTACGAGGATTATTCCAATTACTTTTTTTTTACGTATGTTATACGGTTAGGCGTATTACACGCTATGTTTAAAATGGCCGCCTATATTCGAGTAAATTTATCGTAGGCTAATGACCGATCAAAAAAGGTGGTAATAAAATTGCCAAACTTGGCAGCCATTTTAATTATTAATTTTTCAATAACGATTTACATACACGAGTCGAAGGAGTATCGAAAAAAAAAAAAAAAAAAAAGAGTACGAAGCTCAAAATTTTTTAGTTCGATTTTTTAATTAGACGCCCGAATCGAGTTAATTAAGGTTGTTTCTCATTAAGTACATTTAAAAAATATTTCGACCTTCAGATCTCATAATACCATTAACCGTTGTTGATATTTTCTTCGAAATTAATGAGGAGGAAATTATTGGGAAACGAAGGTACATTATGGAAGTGGATAAATATACCAAACGGAGCGAATACGACTCTAGAATACGAAGCAGGGCGACGTTAAAAACGTTAATTATGGCGGAAATATGGGTAGACAAACTGGTACAGATACCACTTCGAAAATCCATCGGAAAAAGGTAGTTCGCCTTCGGATTTTAGAAGAAAAAAAAATCGCTTAAATTTACATCTCGGTGCACTTGGACGTACCGCAAATCGGTCCCAATGTTCGATACGCCGTGAAAGGTCGTCGTCTGCGGGTTTTACTTGAATTACAACGGTCCAAACGCGGTTCGCATTTTCCACCTGTGTAATTTCGTACGAAAAATACTGGTCTAAATGTCGACGTACTTACAGGATGTACATCGACTTAAATTACACACCGGATTGGGTCTAAAAATAGTAATACGAGTTGGATTGACCGCTGCGATAGACGAAATTTAATTCGTGGCCGCGTTGGGGGTCTCGATGCGGTCTGGTTTTTTTAGGTCAAATGTCCACGGTTTCGCGATGATCGAATTTTTCACAAATTACAACCGGTTGCCGGGCAGGGGCCGCTGCATCCCTCGAAATTGGTTTTGTTTTGTAAAATGCCACAATAACATTACGTTTGTTAATTAATTTTTGAGGTAAACCAGATCGAAAAAACGCAATGAAACAGAATTTAACGATTATTAATTAATTATAATTATCCATTGCTACGTAGCAATTACGTAAGCTTTTATCGAAAGATTTTACTTTTTTTTCTCCTCGCTTGATTTACGATCCAATTAGGTATTAATGGCGAGTACATCTCGACGACATTGTCAAACCAGTGAATTTTCTAAGAATGTCAAAAGTCGAAAAAAGCTCCCCGTAGGAATAAAACAATGGAGTATGTCTATAAAAAGTTTTTTTTCACGCAAAAATACATATTGATTAATGTGTAAAAAGTACGTAACTTTATGACCCAGCATAAATAATCCGCGTCGATTGTAATGCTCGTTGTTATTTTTTAACACAAAGATCACGTCGATAATTGATGGAAAAACACGTGGAAAAAAAATTTCTCGGAATTTGTTATATACGCGACACCCCTTAGGGGGTTCCTCTTTGTTATTTCGATCACCAATAACTCTACCGCGGACATATTTACACCGGAGCCTTACGTGTTGCGATTTTCTCTCTGCGTCGAGACCGCCACTCCGGCACCCGTCGCTGTGTCTATCGTTGACATTAATCAGACTGTACGATAAACAAGTACCAGACCATTTTGTGAACGGGTATCGTTTCGTGTATGATTTAAGATCGATTACTACCTTCAACCTACCGCATTACAGTATGAAATTTTTACCATGTGTAATAAAGAACGACCGGGGAAGTTGTTATTTGAGAGCTCGACTCGAATGTTGCGTCGACGCGGAAAGTGCATAAGCGTTCGGATGGAATTGATGCGAATGGACTTACCTGGAATGCTAGATTTCTATTTTGCAACATTGAAAAATTACTCGAAAAGGAAAGAAAGATGTGCAGATTGAAGAAGCGAGGTTATTCCAAGTGCCTCGGGTTGGGTGCCAAAGTTTTATGTTGATGTCGCGATTTGTGAGGTTTCACAGAAAAAGGGGCAGAGGGAATTTATGACATAAGTCTTGGATTTTTTTTCCTCAAAATACAGAAATTGGTGATTTTAGTAGCGAAATTTTTATTCAGATTGTTATGAAAATTCATGAAAAATAACATAAACAATTTTTTTACGTTTTTCAAAAATTATTTTTCGCAGTGAACATGAAGTAAAATTTCGCAAAAAATTTTAAATCATTTTTGAATTAGGAAAAAATTTCCGTAAATCAACTCAAAAAGTTGAAAATTGCAACGTGTTGAACATCTCCAACTTCTTGATTTTTCGATGAAAATTTCAAGATAACATGCGAATATTGTTGGTGAAATTTTGATAAAAAAATCATCAAAATAAGTGCAATTTAATTGGCTGAAATTAAAAAAAATACGATCACGAAAAAATGTACAAATTATTTAAATTATTTCGAGTTGATGAAATATTTGCATAAAAGTTGTTGAAAAGTAAATAAAAATTTTGAATTTATTAAAATAACAAAATATTTATGTAAAATTTCTGAAAAATTGCTCAAAATTTATTAAATCGAAGCAAGAATTTAATCAAAAATTTATAAACTAAAAAATATATGACTTAAACTCATTAAAATTCTATTAATAAATATTACTTGTGTCAATTTTTTACTTTTTTTTTTAATTATACAAATTTTAAAAATTTTCAATTTTTGAAGAAAATTTTTGTAAATTTTTTAAAAATTATGCACAATTCAAGTGAATTTTATATAAAGTTATTTTTTTGTTTTTTTCCAAATTACAAATTTTTAACTTGGCACTTTTGAAGAATATTTTGATTAATTTTTTTTTAATTTTGTAAAATTTGAATAAATTTTATGCAAATTAATTTTTTAATACTTTTTTTACGTTAAAAATTTTTTAACAATTTCTTGTAACATGTTTTTATTGGCTTCCGCTGTTTAATAATTTTTAATGATTTTTAAATCTTATTTTTTCAACTTTTTACCAAGTTTATAAATTTTAACAATTTTTACAAATCTTAATTATGTAAATTTTCTTCAGATAGTTTTTATAATATCTTGTTTATTTAAGTAGTTTTTTATGAAATGAAAGTTTTTTGATCATAAGGAATTTAATCATTTAAAAAAAATCCTTCCATATAAATTACATCCTCGATACGACTTCTAAAAAAATATCGCATGATGCTTTCAGCTCCCTCCTCCCTTCTCTTCCCTAGTTCACATACCATTTTAAAGGTCCCATGTGGGGTATCAATTGAGATGTATTTTCAACGCGAAACTCAAATCTGAAGTCAATTTCACGCATAAATTAACCGGTAAAACAAGTCTGGAAATAATGATTCATATACTTGTCACTTAGCTTGTACGCTATAAAAAAATTTAAGCTTAAAATTCGATTCATACTCGGTCGAGCGGACAAGTATATGATTCATAGTGATGATAAACTCGGTTATCTCGCGGCAGGTGTACTGGCGTGAATTCGGCTATGTGTGTGTGTGTGGTGTTTGGAGAGGTAATTTTTTAAGTACGATCGGACGTCGTCTTCGCTACCATTTTCACATGTTTCCCACTATTATCAACTCGGCTGGCCGTTGGAAATGCAACACAAATCGTAAAACCGGCTTGAAGGTCGTTGAGTAACGACATTAAACCTTTAAAGAGCGATATAAAAATTTTTTATTTTAATTGATGATCAATTATGATCGGCGAAACGTTAAAAACGTTGGCATTTAATATATCAATTTTACGCTTTACAACAAACGCGCTTCGTTTAAAGGAAAAGTAAAATCTTGTGAAAAATTACCGACGATAAATAGGAGACTTGAATGGTGGTGTGTGATAATTCGACGCGAGGGGGGGATTTCTGAGAGACGCGAATCGAGATGAACGATAATTTACAAAATACTATGCACGAACGTTGCCGGTAATTCGTGACGAGGGGAGATGGTTTTTAATATTGGGAGACATCGTCATTAAAATATTCGAAGGTACGATATAGCGATACATGCTACACACTATATATTTTAATGACTACAAAAAAAAGATTAAATTTTATTGCGATCCTGTTGGCTGCGCTGTGGCGCGGATCACAGAAAGGTATTTGTACGTAAAGGAAACGAAACGAATTATGCATTATTTCCGTCGAGAGATAAGTTTACCCCATGCTGTGGAATTTTCTGTGGAATGACATCAGAATTTAACTCTTTTAATAATAAACGAGCGTATACGAAGATCGCGACGTTTTGTCGTATTTGTGCGGTTGGATGGAAAAAAAAAACGCGCGTACATGTCGAAAATTTCCGGCGATTAATGACGCCGTTTTTAAAATCATTTCGAGAGACGTAAAAAAAAAACCTAGGAAAATATTTATCTGTTTTTTTTTCCTTTCGTCGCGTTCGTTTAATGAAGAGATTTTATAAGGTGAGTCAACGCGGCGGCGGACGCGTCCATGGGAAAATACTCTCCCCCGGTCCGAATGAGATTTAATTGTTAATACGGATTAATTACGATCGCGCCGTCCGAAGAACGTCGATTGCATACACGCGTTCCATTATGATAAATTGTAAACACGGTAATTACGCGCGGGAAATTTTAGCGAATCCTTTAGGTGCCGGAGGACGAATCGAAGGTCTTTGTCGTTGAACTTATGGCGTATATTTTCCTATATACGACGACGGTAATTAAATACCCGACGTTCGATACCCCGTAAAGCGAGCGTGTCCTAAAACGTAATCAAGATTTAATCGGCGATTTAACCGTGTACCTGTCAGATGCATCTGGGAAGAGTAAGCGAGGAAGATTTAATAGCTAGAACAGTATTAAACATATACGTATGTAGTAGACATCGAGTACACGAAGAACAAGAAGGTAGAAAAAGTAAAATTATAATTTAACCGTATAATGAAATACGTCTCTGTAAATGAAAGGTGGTGGAAAGTAGTAGTTATGTAGATTACACCGCGTTCTCTTGCCGCTAATAACGCGTATACGATGAGACGCCGCTACGAGGCTACGGTAACGAAAATACGTGTCCGGGCGAATTTTTCCATCGAATTACGCGCAATCGTACATCGATCAAGCGATGCCGTGATAAACTCCATGTGGGCCGGTAGAACCGAACGGACGCCGTCCGTGCCGCTATATCGTAGTCTAATTACGTTGGACGGATTTACCTTAGGCGAAGCCCTCGGAGATGTTGACCCATTTGATACGAGCTTGGCCGATGTCCAAGATGTACGCGTGTGCGAAATTTACCATGCACAGATCGCCTATGCATCGGAGGCGTTTCGTTGATTGACGCATATGGCGCGAGCAAATACCTCAGAGGGTTGGGTTGCTAATGAGATTTGTCCAGATGTATGCTTCGGTGTAGGAAGTGCAACGCGTGTAATTTTAGTATCGGGAAAGTGCCGTTTTAACGAGTTCATCCGGTGGGATCTCGTCTTAGAACAGAGATAGCTAAGAAATCGTAGCGGATTTGAAATCAGCGCCCTCGAAAACCAAGCAATCGATATACATCATGATATTTTATCTTTATTTGTGATTATCCCCCTCCCCTTGACCCCTTTCCCCTCCAGAATTTCTTTAAACATCAAATATATCGATATAAGGGTATGAACCATTACACATTGATGAATTTATGACGAAAATCTTATTTGAAATTCGTTTTAATATAATGATTCAAAATTTCCTGCAAATGGCAGTTTTGTATATAAAATGAGCAGGGGAGAAGGGGGGAGGTAAAGTGTGGTTGGAGACAAAATATGATAAAAAACCGTGTCGTATATCGATTACATGGTTTTTTGGGTCGCAGAATCCAAATCCGGTAGTATTTTCATGCTGACGATATCCTTTCACGAGATAGACCCGAAGAATCGTCTGGGTTTTTGTTATAAGGGCATATCGATGTTTGAAATATCGGTATCGATGATGAAATCTCATAAGAAATTCATTACAAAGTAGTTTTCACGCGCAGAAAATACGCCACGTGTCGTTTTATTTCTGCGTTATTACAAAATACCAATTTTTCACGTGTCATGAAATACATATCTCCTCTCATGGAAGGTATATCGTAAAAATAATGTCAGATATGGAGTTGGCATGCTTGAAAACCATACAGTCGATATGCATCATGATATTTTATCAGTATTTGATATAACTCCCCCCGTCACCCCACCTAATTCCTCCCTCTTGAGTATCATTATGCAAAAATCACTCTTCTTATAGCGCTTTTAACGGTGTAACGAGTATTTTGAGTGAAATATCATATCGCAATACCGTATTGACATCTGCATCGGTGATTCGTCCATTACAATGAGTTCTCCCAATTCATTGGGGGGACGGGGGAGTAAATGAACGCCATTATTGAAAAATTGATAAAACCCCGTGTCGTATATCGATTGCTTGGTACTCCACGTCGCCGAATCCGAATCCGACGATGTTTTTTCGTTTACGAAATTCCGTCGCGAGATAAGCTCGTGGAATCGTTGAAATTCCAGTTTTAATTCGTTTTCAACTCGTCATCTCCATGTCACGATTGCCGAATACTCGAACCGAATTAATAAACGTTTTCCACGCGGATTTCCCTTTATTAGTGTGAAATGGTTAAGCGTCATTTCGACTGATTCCCCGGATGTCGACATGTTATATTTGATCTTTTCAACGTTTCGAATTGCCGAAAAGTTGTATACGTTAACTAATTACTAATTATGGAAAAAAATACGCAATCGGCTCCCGCGGTGAACTCGGTAATTGAATTTTTTTTCGGCGAGTTGAACGCTGGTATAAGCCAATCAGCTTGACCGTGTATTGAACAGTTACACTGCGCCTTATATGGCTTTTTCTTTTTATTTGATAAACGGCCAAATGTTAATTAGTTGAGTGGCGAATCCCGGCGTCGCTTCTGTTGGGCGTCACGACGAGGTAAAGGGGGAATGACGAATTTGCGTATAAATCAATACGCGATGTTTGGAAGAGATATGGTGTTCTCGCCTTTTAGCCGAATTGGATTTTTCTTTTTAATAGTGGCGAATTAATTAAACGTAATTTACGTTTAAATCGACCAAAGCTGTATTCGACGGTATAAAAAATAGAAATAAATTTAATTTATGGCTAAATCGGCAATTCGAGTTAAACATTCATTAACCTTATCACCGCGAATAATGAGTTTTTAAAATAAAATTAATTACTTTGTCATTAGTCGGAAATTTATTCGGATTTTCGTCGCGTTTTGGGGAATTTTTCTTTTCCCGAAATACGAAGGAAAAAAAAAGGAGAACTGGTTGCGCGTGACGTCGTATTCCTGTTTCATTTCGGTCGACGTGTGTCGTAAAATATGGCGCGAATTTATGATCGTCGAATGGTTCATAACGCGTCGCCCAAAAGATGGAGATTAGAATTAGTGAAAATTTTCCCTCTATGTCAATATTACGTACTCGTATGCATATGGCGATGGAGAAACCGTGTTATATAAGATCGTAAAAATTCACCGATATACAGTAGCGTAAAAAATTTTTTACGAGCTCATCCGTCGTAAATTGTATACGCACGAAACAAGTAATCGACATCGGTGTACAAAATTCAATACACTGTTGCTTTTTAGTATTTGTAATTACTGCGAACAAGTCGTATAATTTAATAACGCGTACACGACGTTCTTTTTCGGCTTCGGTGTGTTACCAACGAGCGGGGAATTTTAATCCGGCCATTTTAACGCTTATCGTGGATCTGGCGGAGTTGTTTTGGTGGATCGTATATGCGCGTTGATTGGCGAGAGTTATCAGTCGGCTGGATCGAGAATAATTAATAGTAGTAGCCGGGTCTATAAGTCTATAACTGTTATTAAGCTCGGCCTATGTTATATCGAAGAAAATTTAATGTTTTCATAATGCATGCTGCATATCGAATCTCAGTTAATTACACGAGCCTCTCGTGTACGCGATGCAGCGGCGTATGCCGCCGACCGGTAAAACGATTTTCGACCACGATTAAAGCGCGTTTAATTTACCATAATTATATACGATCGAGTCGAAAATTTTCGTTTATGCGTGGCGGAATTACAAGCACCCCGTCATGGTTTCCGTACAGACACGTCTTGCTCTTTTTTCTTTCATATGATGCATACACCTTCGTGTACAACGTTTCATTAAAGCTTGCCACAAGATTAAAAACCATCCAAAGAGATACTCGTAGGTAATCGTTGAACGAATGTGATGAGAAACTACCTGATAGTATTCGTCTGAGATGCGTCCAGTAGGGTAGGGAATTAATTTTACCGGAAGATTGGGATTGTACAGATTTCGAGTTGGGTTTCGGGTTCGATTGTATCGCATTTTCTGTAATTTGATACGCAAATAAAGTCGTATAAAGTAGCGGACTGTAGGATTCAGAGTCGCATGTTTGATGCTTGATGGCCCAATCGGGTTAAAGAAAGGTTAACAGTGTTGTTTTGTGTTTTGATGGCTCGGATTTCAACCATCGCATAGGGAGAATTTCACGAGTGATTTTTAATTCGTTGTTGAGTTGAAATTGATTTTGTTATTATTTTTATTTTTTGAGGTCAATTTATTGATTTTTTTTTTCGAAGTTCGACGAATTATGATTATATAAATTTTCACACCAAAAATCGCGACGAAGAGCATAAAAATCGATATAAAATTTGCATCTAAATTCCCATCTTTATTACTGTTTTGTATAAATTCACGTTTTGACCTTAATTTTTGCTTATTTTTATTTATTTTTTAACGTAGTTTTTTCAATGAAACATTTAACAAAATTTTGGTATTATTATTATTTAACTATAAATAGAAAAATTTGGTATTAATTTGTTTTTTATTTATTTTATGTATTTTTTGAGGTCGCGTATTTATTATGTGATTTATGGTTTCATGTTCACACCTGATGATCAAATGAAAATTTTGAAATTTTTAATTGGTTTTATTTGATTTTTTATGGAGATTTTTTTTATATATTTATTTAGATTATTTTTCAATTTTAAGCAATTTTTGATTTTTTATAAACCTTGAAGAATAATTGTTTTTAGTTTTTTTTATGAAGACATTTAATTATTTGATCGATTTTATTTGATTTTTACGTATTTTTTAATTTTAACCAATTTTTTTTTTTGATCCCTCATCAACTTGAAGGAAAAATTTAATTAAAATTATTAGTCATTTTTTTGTGAAGATATTTTTTTTCTTGATGACGTCACACATCACTTAACAAAATTTTGGTATTATTATTATTTAACTATAAATAGAAAAATTTGGTATTCATTTGTTTTTTATTTATTTTATGCATTTTTTGAGGTCGCGTATTTATTATGTGATTTATGGTTTCATGTTCACACCTCATGATCAAATGAAAATTTTGAAATTTTGAATTGGTTTTATTTGATTTTTTATGGAGTTTTTTTTATATATTTATTTAGATTATTTTTCAATTTTAAGCAATTTTTGATTTTTTATAAACTTTGAAGAATAATTATTTTTAGTTTTTTTATGAAGACATTTAATTATTTGATCGATTTTATTTGATTTTTACGTATTTTTTAATTTTAACCAATTTTTTTTTTTGATCCCTCATCAACTTTAAGGAAAAATTTAATTAAAATTATTAGTCATTTTTTTGTGAAGATATTTTTTTTCTTGATGACGTCACACATCATTTAATTAAAATTTTGAGATTTACTTGGGGTTTTAAATTTTTAATATTTCACTTTTGATAATTTTTTGACATTTAGTAAGTGATCAAAATATTATTTTGATTATTTTTATTGAAAATAATGCTGCAATTGTTTAAAAAAATGATGATAATAATAAAATAATAAATTAAAAAAAAATTCAAAAATAATTGAATGAAGTCAATCATTTTATATTTTAACTTCAGATATGAAACACTCGATTTTTGATTTTTTTTTTAAATTTCGAATGCAAATTATCAAAGAGCAAAAATTTTGGGTAACTTATGAATTGAGGGGTCACTTTGAAAGGAGGCTTTTACTAAAATGAAAACTTGCTGATAAAGTTTTAAAGCTATTTCTAGAGCTACTGGTTGAAATTTGCATAAAATATCTTGTTCAAAGTCGCCCCTTCGTTATCAAAGTCGCCCCAAATTTTGATATAAATCGTTAAATGCTCAAGATATGAAGATGCATTGTGATGCTTAGATATAAAATGTATTTTTGTTTATTGACGTCAAACATCAGCTCAATCAAATTTTGAAATTTACTTTGAGTTTTGAATTTTTGATATTGTGACTATTTTTAATAAACGATCAAAATATTATTTTGATTATTCGTATTTAAAATAATGTTGCAATTGATTAAAATAATTAATAATACTCGTAAATTGAAAAATAATTTAAAATAATTAATTTAAATCGATCATTTTATATATTTGACTTTAGGCTTGAAACATTCGATTTTTAATACATTTTCATTTCAATTTTGAATGCATATTATGAAAGAGCGATAATTTTGAGAAATCTGGAAATAATGGGGTGACTTTGAAAGGCGCTTTTCACGCGAATGAAATCTCCCTAACGAAGTTTAAAGGCTGTTTATTATGTTACTGGTGCAAATTTGCGTTGAACCTCGTGTTCAAAGTCGCCCCGTTATTATCAAAGACACCCCAAATTGTGGTTTAAATCGTTTAACGTTCGAGATACATTGTCACGATGAGATTTAGCATTTATTTGAGGTAAAAATACACTGATTTTGGTAGTTTTTATCGTAAAAAGTTCTACACTATGAAAATTATGGAAACAGGTTTCGAATCGTGGAGATTTATTCGTAAAGATTTGTGGTTTAAACTAAAACGAGGACTTTTGGAATATCAAAAATCATCATTTTTGAATTGTACGCTTCAATATAATTGATATTTGGCATCCGAGCCACTGAAGCATTTTACATTGTGAGCTCACAAGTGCGTACGAATCGATCTCGCTTAATTATCGAATAAAACATCGATACGGTGGCTCGATAGCCTTATTAAAAATAATAAAACAATACGAGAATCTCGCTGCTATAGAAATCGTTGTTTATCATATCGTAAAATTATACATAAAATAATAGAAAAATCCAAGGGGGCAATAAAGTGTCGCGTTTAACGCAACCATCACGTTTGTTCGACGGCGAAAACCACGCTTAGCTACCAATTTCACCGCGTACACGGTGCAAAAAATCCATATCAAGTTGCTATGATGAAGGAGAGAAAAAAAAAACGTGGCAAAGGTTTTCAAAACGATGCGATCTCGTAAAGGCCTACTCTATAGTGGGTTATCTAGAGAAAAAAATTCCGCAACGTGGAATACGAAATGTAAATCGTGTCCGCGAGACGATATATAGATCGTCTGCGTTTGATAGAGAACAGCCTCGTAAAGTATCGAAGTGTATAGCTTTTTTCCATAATGTAATCGTTTATTGTGGTTTGTTGCAGAGTATTGTTATGTTGATGTTTCGAGAAGAAAAAAGTCCCGAAGATGAGATCAAAGCGTGGCAATTTTGGCACGGCAGACAGCACAGCGTAAAACAAAGGATACTCGATGCCGGTAAGTTTACCATAAATACCAAGTTGGGGATTCGTTCGAGTGTAAATAATATAAAAAGACGCTTCTAAACGGATTAAATTCTACAAACGAATCTTTTTTTTTGGGTAAGAAATGTTACGAAAGGAGAAAAAACAGCGTTTGACATCGACGACGGCACGCTACGTCGTCGCGGCCGCCGCCGTTGTAACTAAATCCATTTCGGTCGCCATTTTGAATAATTTATTCGAACAGAAATAATATAATGTGTTCGGCGTTATACGCCAACAGAGAAAGCAAGAGACGAATAGATAAAAATTAAGAAAACCACGCGTTAAGCGAACCGAACAGATTGTCTCGAATTACAAAATGGCGGCGAAAAGTGATGGGATTACTAGAGCCCATCTTCCGACGAAAAATATACGGAAAAAAATCCGAGCTGACATTTGTGATAGAAGCTGCGTAATATGTGTCTATACTCTCGCATGAGTATTTAATGTCAGGCGTTATGAGGCGGGGTGTGTTGAGGCGGGCGCATTATAATTACACGATTTTCCACTCAGTCGTTGATATCGGACGACTTTAATTCCGCCGGCGGCCGTATAACATATTACCGAATTTTTTAATAGAAATAATACATCATCCGGGCTTATCGAAATATCGTGTTTAGGACCAGCTGAAGAGTGGGTGACAAGGCGGCCCAAGAAAAGGCATTTTTTAGCCGAATGTATCAAATGATCGAAGGTGAAATCACCTTAGTTATGTTCGTCAATCGTTTTTTTTCCCTTCATAATGGAAATTCACCTAAAAGAAAATTTTTATTGTTCGTGAAAATACTTTCGGATACACGATAGCCATCTTGAGAAAAAAATTTCCAATTCAATACCCCCAGCTCGTTATTGATTATACATGCTGGATCGCTGGAACGAAGAAAATGCCATATAATTCGTGACAATTGTGCAGGATCTCTACATTGGACCACACGTTATGGCCGAAAACAAAGGCGCATTTTAATTGACAGAATCTTCGATTCGAATCTTAAAACAAGGCCGAGGTTTGGTTT
Source organism: Maconellicoccus hirsutus (assembly GCA_003261595.1). Taxonomy (NCBI): domain Eukaryota; kingdom Metazoa; phylum Arthropoda; class Insecta; order Hemiptera; family Pseudococcidae; genus Maconellicoccus; species Maconellicoccus hirsutus. Next base: position 17,561 of record QBDW01001053.1, read on the forward strand.
ATCGTGTCGTTTAGTTTCGGCTTTGCCTATTTGGTTTTTTTTTTCCATCCATTGTTCGTCTGCTCGGAATTATTTATGCGAGTTCGGTGTCATGTCGCCGAATGTTGGTGCAAAATCGTTTCTCGACGAGGTTTCCAATTAGACGAAATACGATGTGTGGTGCTGCGGATCAAGCCGTTCGATGGCGAAGTTATGGCATATAGTGGTTTTTTACTGTACTGGCTCGTTCCTCTAATGGACGTTAAATTACGTTAATACGCCGTAATCACGTACCTCTCTCGAGTTTATTACTCCGGCGTGCCGATGGTTTTATCACGAGATGAGAGGATCTGTGGCAAATGGCGATCTTCGCATATCTGACGCATAATTAAACCGTAAATGATGTTTTTTCTGCGCTTTTCGTGGTCTACATGTTGGCGTCGTGTAGTGAATGTATGACGAGAATTTACTCGTGAGGAGCCAAGCGGAGATGTGGAGCTATTTTGGTTTCTGTGGTTATCCGAATGCGATCTGAGTTAGGTTTGGATTTTAAGGCGCAGGTTTGAACGTTGCCTAGAACTGGAATCATTATTGTGGTGATTTTGTGTGCAATTTGCACGGAAAATATTATTTGGTTTGTTTTCAAAGCTAGTTTGATCATCTGTGATTTTCCAACCTGGGTAATTTCTTTTTACCGGTATTTACCTCGAGGCCTATTGCAATGCGTAGCTGGGTTCCAAAAGTTGATTCTATAAAAAAGCTCATATTAAGGTGAATTTTATACTTTACGTAGCAATACAGTACAAGTGAAATTATTATGAAATTTTAAAAGATACAAAAAAATTGTCCCTTTAAAAAATGTGCTTTTTTAAATTTCCAACAATTTTTAGTCCCAATATTTTTCTCATAAATCATCCCAAGTCTCACAAAAACGCCTAACAGAGTTAATTTGTTTACAATGTTGAAAATATGCTGAAATTCGAGGAGATACGAAAAAAACATTTATTTGAAAAAATATTCCTCGTTCAATTTGCAACAACTTTTGTTTCAAAAATTTTTTTCTCAAGTCACCCCAAGTGTTACACAAACGCCCCAAAATGAGTATTTAATGCAAATGGTGGTTCGCCATTTTCAACGTAGTATGCCATGAAATTTTATATTTGACAGGTTATGGTTTTTTGCAGAGGAAAGAGGGAAAGTGGGTAACATTTGCTTGGCATTTTTTCTACTCCGCGTGAAAAGGCCCATAGAATATAAAATTTTCATTTTTTTCATCTATCTAAAATTTTTTTGGTTTGAGGTGTCGCTATCTTCAAAAACAAATGATGAATAAAACTTTTTTTTTATGGAAACACAAATATTATTTCTTCAAATTTTTTTCTATTTTACTAGAAATTTAAAAATACACTAGCTGACTTTTTGTTTTTTTACAAAGGTGAATTTTTTGAAAACTGAAGTTGTGGCATTGAGTATCACGGAGGTCGCGAGAAGTTTCACATTTTACTGCAATTATGAGCATCGATTACGATTTTTTTGCGCATGTTTAAAATTTGAATAAATCATCGTTTATCAATCGTGCATTTTGGTTCATTAATGAGGAATTTAGGAACTTGGCTGTTTTCAAAATTCAAAAGGTTGTGGTATTTTACAAACGCTTTATATCTCAAGAGGAACTTTTTATTGGTTGTTTTTTCGTTCCATTTGCCAAATTTTACCCCCAAAAAAAATAAATAAATTATCCCGACGAATTTTTTTCATCTAGAATATTTTTTTTTAACTTGAAAGTGGTGGCATTTGAGATTGCGGAGCTCCTGGAGATTTTCACATTTTATTGCAAAGTTGAGCACCTCATTTCTTTTCATACAAATTACTCGGTTTTTGATTATTTGGAATGCTTTTAGGTAAAAAAAAATTATTAAATGTGAAAGGTTTACTGGTATTTTGAAACTCAGTGATGGGATATCGTGGGAAATTCAGAGGTGAAAAATAGTCGCGTGGGAAAAAGGGAAAAAGTGGGAAATTTCAACAATTTGTCAAATTTTGGGAAAAAAGTGAGAAATTCAAAACTATTATCGAATTTTTTATAATTTTTATTTATTGTCTGCAGAGTTATTATTTCTTGAAAAAAAAA
>QBDW01001054.1:0-17813 GCA_003261595.1 Maconellicoccus hirsutus
CTAGGCTGTACACGACGTGGCTAAAAAAAAAAAAAAAAAAAAAAAAAAAAGATCAGTTTTTCCAATGACCCCTCCCTCTTCTCATTCTCCTATAAAAAATTCATTGCACAGTGTATCACTGGTTTCCGTCTCATGATAAATCTTTTTCTCCATGCGAAGTCAATCTGTGTAACAAATCACCCTCCTTCCCCTCTTCCCCCAAAAATCTATTTTTTTAGTAATTTTGCGTGCATTGTTATTTTCTGGGTATTCCAGTAAAGGTAATTATTTCAATTCTAAAATACCTCGAATTCCGAAAAAATGTATAATTTTTGGAAGCGCAATCAAATTTTTGTTACAATATTACAGAACCCATTAATTACAATAAATATGCAAAATTTTACTTGAGTTATTTCGATATATAATTCCAGAAAATTCCTCATTGCAATTTTTTTAGTAATTTTTGCAACGGGTGTCTGAAAGTGCGGGAAAAAATTCTATAAAGATATTCAGTTGTTGTAGAAGGGAGAGAGGGGGAGGGGGTAAAATTGCAAAAATGAGGGATTAATTTTTCAGAAGATACCTTTTTTGAAAAATATTTTGACCATTTTGAGGAAATTATTGAGATTAATACTTTCTTGGTAGAAGAGCAGAGAAAGTAAAATCTTTTTCAAAAATTTCGAAGGGGAAAATTTTGAATTATTAATGAACCAAAGAAGAATATGAAATCATTCGATACGTGAATTTTGTTGATTTTTGAAAATTTTCCAAAAAAATTTATAAATGAATAATTTGATGAAGTTTTTTTTGGGATTCACCTAATTTTTTTTTGAAATCCCAAAAAATTGATTTTTGATTTTTTTTATATGTGTATTATGTGTTTTTGATAAACACAAATATTTTAATTATTTTTGTAACTGTTAAATATCTTGAAAAGTAAGGAAATTACTTGGAAAAATGATTTCTTATTTTCTAAACGTTTTTCCAAATTAGTCGACGATGTTTTCGGTATTTTAAAAATTGATTTTTTCAATTTTATCAAAATTCTTTTTGACGATTTATGAACTTAATTTGCACAAATCATATAATTCAGGCGTTAAAAAATTCAATGACAAAAATGATCCGCGACGAGGTCATTGACCTCGGTCGTTAATCTCTTTTATCGACAACAAATCAAGTATCAATAAAATCCCATCATTCGATTTGGTCGATTTTCTACAAAAGCTTGAACGAATTTACACATTGTCAATTTTATGAAATTAGTTTATGCTAATTACGAGTAGTAAATAATTCACGCATCTTATTTCATAATCGATTCAAGCGTTCTTTTATAAATATGATGCGAATGAATCAAAAACAGAAAAGAAATCTATTATTTTACCAATTTTCCGAAATAATCCGAAAACATCCGATTACAGCCGATTTTACACTAAATTAGCAAAAATTATGGGAAAATTATCGATTACTTGATGAAACTAGGTGAAATTACGTGATTGGCCAGAACCACCCAGTGGAGGAGATTCCACGAAATTTAGTATTTTTGAGTTAATTGTCCGAAAATTCCCGATATTGGCCGAGGTTAATCGAAAATATTCGAGAATATCCGAAAATTACCGAAAATTACCGAAAATTTTTAGAATTGAGCGAAAATATCCGAAATTGAGTGATATTGTTTAAGATGCTTGAAATCACCGAAATTGATTTATTTGAATCAAAGAAATAATTTGATGTTAACTATGAAATTTTAAAAATACTTAAAAATCCACGCTACGAAAAATTCTCAATTTTTATAAAATTTTTAAAAAATCGTAAAATAATTACCTCTTTGTCATTTTTTAGACTATAAATTTTTCTCAAAAAAACAAATCGAGTATCGATTATAAAAGACGTTGCAATTTTAAAAATACCTAAAAATTCATCGCAGAAAAAATTTTTAATTTTTTAACGAATTTTTGAAAAATCATCGTAAACCTCTTTTTCGTTTTTTAGATTGCAAATTTTTTTCAAAAAAAATCGTACCAAATATAAAAATTTTTAAAATGGCAAAAATCTGCTAAATTCCCAATTTTGAGTTTTTTAGGATTTTTTGAAAAATCATCGTAAACCTCTTTGTCATTTTCTAGACTTCAAATTTTCCTTAGAAAAAAATCAAACCGAATATAAAAAACCTTGAAATTTTTGAAATAGCAAAAAAATCTGTCAAATTCCCAATTTTGAATTTTTAACGAATTTTTGAAAAATGATTATAAAACACAAATAATTTACTCTTTTCTTAAACTGCGAATTTTTTTGTCGAACAAAAAATCGTAACACGAGTATAAAAGACCTTAAATTTGTAAAAATACCAAGAAATCTGACAAATCCTCGATTTAGAATTTTGTCAACGAATTTTTGAAAAACGCGCGTAAAATACAACTAATCAACTCGTTTCTCAGATTGCGAATTTTTTCCTCGGGAAAAAGATCTGGAAATAACTTATCCGTAGCAAATCGCCCGGATACGCGGCATTATTTCGACGTTACACTTAAAACGACACATCGCATTTGCATAAAATCGCTTAACCTTTCCTGCACGCTCGTGCTTAACTTTCATCTCGGACTTCCGGAAGCACCATCTATTGCTATGATATTTTCACGAGAACGCATTGGCGCGCGCGTTTATCGCGATAAATATCATAAATGATTTAGTTTTTTCGCTATCGTTAAAATACCAAATAACGGAAAAAGCACGTGGAATGCGTGCATTGGCCTAAATGACTGAATTATGGTAAACAGGCGAATAAAAAATAGAAATAATCCATGTACCGGTCACTTAAACAGGTAATAAATTTTGCAGCGGGATATATGGCGTGATCGAATTTAACGAAAGGAAAAATTTCACGTCAAGGCGCGTAGGAGCGGTCCAAAGGTCCTGTAAAATACGAGAAATTTCCACTTACCGTCGTAATCTTGGGTAAATGCATCGTGTAACTGAAACATAAAAAGAGAAAATGGATTAGTACACGGAAGAGAATATTCCAGTGTCAAGGTCATCGGGTTGTTACCACTGCTACGAAAAGAATCTCCGAATCTTGGAAAACATTACGAATAAATTCCGAAAAAATACGAAGTACAGTTAGAAAAAACATGGAAAGGTACCACCCCCTAATAAATATTTCTGATTGACAATTTGACCCGACCGAAGACAGAATTTGGTATTGGAAAAATCGTAAATTTCATTTAGGTTAATTACATGTAAAAAAAGTGACGGTAGCGGATACTACGTAAATACAAACAAGAGTTGACAAAGTTCACTCGATCGAATTTATTTTTTATAAAGCAATCAATGTCTCGAAAGATTTATACCAAGGTTAACGGAAGTTACGATATTTGATGTGACTAAGTAGTATCTCGCTAGTACCAAACTCCGAAGTAACGGGTAATGACAAATTTCGATGGTAATATTCTTATAACGTTATTTTAAAAATTCCTCGTGTTTTATCCGCGTTTTTTTTCCAACCATTTTCCTACAAACGCCCGAGTAAAATTAATGAAACGGTTACAGCCGCAGATTATCCATAAAAAGTCTCGATAAGACTTCGTCAAGGTTTATGAGCTCCATCTCGAGGTATTAGATACGGATAATTAATGAAATTAAAATAGTTTCGAAAATTTATCACATAGGTCGAAGATGATCTTCTTCCGAGTGTTAATTTGTCGTCGCCGCGTCGTGACTTCGACATTTACCAGGTTAATTGAACGTCTTATCGAAGCGTGCGTGGGAGATTCATCTCGGAAAGGTGACGTTATCGAAAATGAAAAATTTACCGGGACGGTGTGGTTAATTAATGTGAATTTTTTCACTCGTTGTGGTCGTATTTTTGGAATGCCATGTAGGTGGCGAGGGTGGCATAAGGTCAAAGTCCAGATTAAGAGATTGATTTGACGTCATTGGTGGTATTTTATGGGCAGTGAACTCGATCGTATGATTGCATCTTTATTTTTAACGTGTCATCGAGATTAAATTTTTTTTAAGTAAAAGGTCGTTTTTTATGATTATTTTTGCATTTAAAAAAAATTAAGATATTGAAAATTATTTTTTTACAATTTTTGAAAACTAATGTAATTAATTGATTTATGTATCGAATCATCTTTAGGATATTATTTTTAATTTAAATTACACTCTAAGCATTTGTAGATAAGTTTATATCTAGTGTGAGAATTTAAATTAAATAAAATTGAAATTTTTTTCTTTAAATACAATTTTTCATCACATTGATATCCAGGTGACCGGGGAGGGGATGAGGGGATGTTAGTCTAGCATTGTGAAATTTAAACAACGTCGAATATTTTCATGCATGATTTCATCAATTTATAATTTATTGTAGGTCATTTTTTTAGTAAGAAAAATTTCTTAAAATTTTCCAAGATAACGTGATTTTGTATCATTTTTTGATTTAAAAATTCCCCATGGATAATAAAAATCTTTTATTTTTGAGACCTTTACTTTAGATTGTGATAAATGGTATTAAAAAAAAAATTACAAAGGAAGAAATGAAAGTATGAGTAATGAGAAATTCAGACAATTTACCGTTTCTCACCGGTTCTCGATGAATTTCAAAATTCGCATTGAAAAATTAAAATATTGATAGTGTAAGGTAATTATCTTTTTCCACCACCCTCCCCCTCCTACCCCAAAAAACCAAAAATGGAAACACTTCATGTAGATAAGTGGAAGATTTTTATAATTTTTAATTGATTCGTTTTAACTATTAAAAATATTTTAAAATTCGAAGCTCTTTTATATCGTGAATTTTTTATGTATTTTTAATGAAGGATTTCTATAAAAATAATTATGAAATCAGAATTCAAAAATTAAAATAAATCACGCAAATTTTTCTCATTATAAAAAGTTGTACGAGTCGGAAGGAGTATCGGTTGATCGACTGATGGTGCATCCCCCCCCTCCCCCGAATAAATAATTTTTTTATTTCATAAAGAAAATGGATTCAATGTCTCGTACGATGTCGATTTGTAGATCTTTTTTTCTTTAATAAAATACAAAATTCGTTCTTATCAATCCATTTTTTAACTGAAAAATAGCAATTTACTCGATGTTTTTGAACTTGACGAAAATCACGTATTAATTACGATTTCTCAATTTGGTATTGATGAGAACAAATTTGATTTTTTTATCGAAGAGAATGATGTCCAATTTAACGTTGTTTAAGCCACCGCTGCCATTTTCACGATGGAATCGAAAAAAAGTAATTTATTTTCCGAGGAAGGGAAAGGGGTACGAACAATCGATCACCCGGTATCCGATAAATTTTTTTTTCTGATGAAATTCTCAAGATTTACATTTTAATAATTTTACATAAGATTACAATATTTTAAATAAATTTTCTGTAAATTTTAGAGAAATCTTGCTCAAAATTTTTTCAAAGTAAGGAATACAGGAGCTACATGGCGTCTTTCAAAATTGAAATAATTGTCGAAAGACGAAAATTGTAAAATTGCCAAGGTCAGGAAAGAAAATACGAATGACAAATCGGCGGCGATTTGGAGGGGGGGGGGAATTGAAAGAAAAAATGGGAACAGACTATTAAATCGAAAATTGATTTTTTAGAATTAAATCAAATCTTTTTAATTAGCGTATGTGTTTTTATCTATGGGAAAATTTTCAAAATAAATTAATAACGGCGTTTGTAATTCGAATTTTTAAAATTTAAGGATAATTCCTGCAGAAAATGATGAGTAGAAAATTCTTGCAAAATACCTATTAAAATCTAAGGTAAAATTCAGTGTGATTGTTTTATGGGAAAATCGTTCATTGAAATTGAATAACTTTAGATTTGTTTAAACACAAAGAAGCTTTCAACTTGAGAGTATTTTTGAATCGTGATCTATAGAAATAATTTAGTAATTGATCAATTTTCAATTTGATTTTTTGACATTTTTCGAAAAATGTTCCATTATTTTGAAACAGTTTAAAAATCTTCGATGAATTGTTTTCCAATTTTATGTTTTTAAAATTATTTTACTCGATTTTTTTTTTTTTTTTTTTTTTTTATTTGGTATTTAACGTCACAAGGTTATATGTATAACATAAAGTTTTGATGGCGTATGAATTAAAAAATTGATAAAATTTTTCTTCGATATTGCAGTCTAGATTAGTCTATTATTTTGGGTGATTTTGAAAACTACGGGGTAACTTTGAAAGTTGATGTGACGCTATATTTGAATTAATTTGACTTATTTTTTAAAAGGCTCGAGAAATGGTTAGTCAGCTAATTTATTTATGTAAAAACTGTTATTCAAAATGACTCCAAGACGTGATTTATCATTTAAAAACAATTAAGAGAAATTGCAGAATTGAAAATTTTTTTTAATTTATCGATAATCATAACCTCGCGATTTCATAATTCCTCGATCGTAAATACGCATTGAATTTTCGACGAAAAATTATCGTATATTTTGAAAAACGCAATAAAATTCATGAAAAATTACGATTATGCGAATTAAACGTATTTTTAGGTATTTCAACAATGAACCCGAGATTCTTCCGTTTTATTCTCTCGATTACACAATATTTCCTCGATTCGGGATACTAAAAAAATCACATATTCCGTTCATCCATTTATCACCGGCTCGTAATGACATCACGACATATGCCACTTTAACTTCTCAATTAATCGTCTCTGAAATATCGCTATTCGACGGTCGCTCATTTGTTAATTTTTTCAACAATCGGGTCCAAATTAACGGGAATATGTTGCTACAATTTAAAAAATCGTTAATTTTTTATACGAATATATCGCTAGATTGGATGGAACGTTAATTAACTCGTATTTTTTAATTTATCGTAGGTATTTTCCGTTATTTCGAGTATTTTTGTTTTTATTTAAAGAATTTTTTATTAATAAATAAAAAAAATAAATTCAGGAAATACTTACGTTGTATAATAAAAGTAAAAATATAATATTTATACAAGAGTAATCCATTATCTAAATATCGTTCCAAATACGAGACAAATTCCCATACACCATTTGCTTGGTGAAAAAAAATTACGTAAAATCACACCACCGAATTTTTCGTCGTTTTACGAAAAACGCGAAAGTAATTCACGTCGAATGGAACCCAACGATTCTAACATTTTGAAAAACGAAGAAAAAAAATCGAACTAGAAAGTAAAACTCGCGCACAAATTGGCAAATTTACCACCGCACAAAATCGCGACGAAAAACACCGGAAAATACGCAACAGGTACGTTCGGCGGCAAACGTGTATTATCAAGATGAGCACCGCGGAAGAACTGACGATACAGGTTAGCCAGCGACGTCTGAGAGTGCAGATCGCTGGAACAGGTGCAATATTGGGATAAGCGACGCGGTGTAGACAAAGAAGTACTATGCAGAAGACATGAATAAACACGTTGCATTGTCATGGGCTACTGACAAGCGTATGCCCCATTAACCGTGCTAAATTTCTTTTTAGGACTTTTTGTTTACATTTTCCCGTTTAAACGCTACCGAACGATTTGTAATATCAATCAGCGGTACTGGAGTCTGTTTTTGTCGATGATATAACGTTTAGCGTCGATATTCATAGTCATTCTGGAAAACTTCTTTGGTACAGAACATGCGCGGTGTAGTGCGAGCTCAGCGAGGGGGAAGAGGATTAGGAATTGAAATGAATAAACGGTTTTGTCTTAAGGTTTTATCGTCGAGGTTGGGTAGTTCATTTTGGAGGATGGGGACGTGTCATAAGAGCAAGTGTATGTGATGGAGATCAATTCACGAGCTTATGCAGAAAGAAATGTGATCCGAGCATTTTCTTGTGGTTTGGTCATTTGGTTTGTGATTGATCACCAAATAGTAGACAGGTTTCGCAAAAAAATTTGTCTGTTTTTTAGCCGGGTTTTTTAATATAAACCAAGACTGTAACGTTAAATCAGTCGGTGGGAGATGGGGGGAGACCATACTCGAAGTTTGTTATGGGACCTCAGGAGTTCATTTTGACCATTTACGAGTTTACGTAATATAATTTCTTTTTGACGTTTTACTCGGGTCAGTTTCAACAAAAAAATTTCAAATTCGAGTAATAAGGTTCTTTTGGCGAGCCCACTTGGTGAACAGAGTGGAGATGACCTTGGATCAAAATTTGGATAAGTCACTTTTTTCAAAGGCGTGAGGGGGAGGGTGGAAAAAGCAAAAACGGATAAAACATAAACCAATCGATAGAGCTTAAAAATATATACAACATACCCAAAAATCAGCTTCCTAAATCATTTAAGAGGGGAGGGCATCCATTATTTGACCTTGAAAAATCTTGTGTCATAGCTGCAGGCCCCCTCCCCTTCAAATTGACCTAGGAGGTCACTTCGGCATGTACATGTGGTGGATGGTCAAATAGTGCTTCTTGGGGGTATCGACCTCTCACCTCCCCTCCCACCCCTTTTTAGGCTCCAAGAACCTGATTTTTGTGTCTTTTAATGGTATTCAATTTTGTGTTATAGCTGTAGCCCTCCTCCCCCTCAAATTGACCTAGGAGGTCACTTTGGCATGTACACGTAGTGGATGCCCAAATAGTGTCTTTTGAGGGTATCGACCTCTCACCTCCTCCAACCCTTTTCAGCCTCCAAAACCCTGATTTTTGTGTCTTTTTTAATGATTTTCAATTTTGTATCATAGCTGCAGCTCCCCTCCCCCTCAAATTCACCTAGGAGGTCACTTTGGCATGTACACGTAGTGGATGCCCAAATAGTGTCTTTTGAGGGTATCGACCTCTCACGTCCCCTCCCCCCCTTTTTAGCCTCCAAGAACCTGATTTTTGTGTCTTTTAATGGTATTCAATTTTGTGTTATTGCTGTAGCCCCCCTCCCCCTCAAATTGACCTAGGAGGTCACTTCGGCAGGGTGCATGTAGTGGATGCCCAAATAGTGCCTTTTTAGGGTATCGACCTTTCACCTCTCCTCTCCCTCCTTTCAGCCTCAAAAAACATGATTTTTGAGTCTCTTTTAACGGTTTTCAATTTTACCTCCGGAGAACAACTGGAAAAATGATTCTTTGTGGTAGTATTGTAGTACTACGCTCATGAAAAACCCGGCTTGAAAAGCTTCGCAACGCAAGGTTCTTCATTTATAGTACGATGGCCAAGCATTTGAAATCACAAAATGAGGAAAAAATATACGAATAAAGGTAGAAATACAAACACATACAACCTAGGACCACCCTCCTTACTCACCTAACCCATGAATAGTAAATGGATAGAAAACGGTTCCTCTCTACTCAACCAAATCTAGACAATCCCACCCTGCTCAGTCCCACTCACCCAAGCAATACCACAGCAGACGACCTATCCCAGCTTCCCGAGATACTTTCTCACCATAGATGGGAAGGTGTCTCTCCTGAGCAGCCCCCTAAGTCCCAATGGATGAGAGTTGAACTCCCCTACCGCTCGGTACACCGCCTATGGAACCGAAGAGGGTCTCGTCCATGGTAGCAATCTCGCAGATCCTGTGCACTTTTGGCTGAGTTTTTTCAGGCACGTTTGGCCCTGGATTGTTCTTCCGGGGCGAGTTTTTTCTCTTTTTCGAGACCGGATTATCTGACGGGGTTTCTAGTAAGTTTTTGAAAATTTAGTGAAAAGGTGGTGGTAGTGAAAAAGTAGTGATTTAAAAAAAAACAAAACGTTGCATACCCTGAAATTGGATGATATTTTTTCTTCAAATTGAAGTTTACGGATTTGATTGAAATTTAAAAGAGAACCATGCCAAGCCGAATTTCTAAAAACGAAAAACATTTCAGAAAGTTGTGCACTCTGCACATTAAATTCCACTTTGTTTCAAAACAAATGCAATATCAGTTACTCTTGGTTACTTCGCTCAAGGTGAAAAAATTAACCTAATTTCGAAATAATGGTTACGACTTGAGATTTCATTGACGATAATAATCGAAAATATTCATTAATTCGTCGTTTTTCTGCGTAATAAAGAAAATCGAAATATAAACGAATTGGTGCGAATCAGAGAATTTTTCATCTAACATAACCCATCATAATGGTTGATTTCAGTCGTGAAATAATTTCTCTCATCCTTCAAAATCCAAACATAGATAAGAATTTAAATACCAACAGGAAATATTTATAACGAAATTATCGAATCGTATAGGGAATATGCCATCAGATCAAAAACATCTCGGTACAATTGCTTCATAAAATTAATATTCACTATAGCCACTTCCCTTTCATCGTAATAGATCAAAAAAAAGGTAATTTTTTAATATGAAATACCTATCAAAATAATATAGGTAAAAATTTCACACTGCGAAGTAATAATTATAACAATACAATATTTAGAATTTTTATTACATTTCATACAAGATTTTCTGTCTAGTAATCGAATAACGTCGCTATTCGAATATAAAAAGAACTCCGTATTGAACCGTTATTACAATAAATACTCCAGTGTATACACCTATCGCTGGACAGATTGTTGGTGCTATCAGTTTGTGTGTATACAATGGTTATATAAACTCATGCCATCTATGCTCAGTATAGATTCGCATCGCGGCGAATTTTTTCTTTGTAGATTAACCGTTGTTGCGTTATTTTTTTCATCTGTGGAGGTGTGTTATGGTGTTTTTTTCTCTATCACTTTCTGCCCGTTTTTTTATACACATAACAGGCTATTGATCCTGTATGATGATTTGTATTGCCTTCGATGGTCGTGGAATTATGATAACGAAAAATGAAAGATGAGGTCTCGCCCCACACTTGTCTCAATTGTGGTTTTCAAAATTGAACCCACCAACATACCTTGTCGTTTTTTTACCAAAAAAAATCTCATCGGTGCGGTCACCAGGCAGAAAATTTTCTAGAGTTCAACAGGAGAGGTATAAAATTTTTGCGATATTCCATCGAAAGGGGACCATGCCCTGGCACCGAAACCACCATCATATTTTTGAGATCGAATTGCCAAACCGATCCAGGGATTCCCAAAGTTGCAAAAATTGGACACAATAGGTCTTGACAGTGGGGAGGGGGCAGTTTTGGTCTCAAATTACTCGTATAAGATCACTTCAGAGATATCGACCCGCGATTACCCTCATTCGGTGGTTGTCAACATTTTAATGCTTCCCAAAGTTGGAATTTTGGTTTTGGGGTCGGAAAATAGCCCCCTTTCGATGGAATATCGCAAAAATTTTTTATCTTTCCAGGTGAACTTTTACGATTTTTGAACGATAGACCGCTTTGGTGACCGTGCTACATTTTATGAACATTTTTCCAGTTTCGGTGCATAATCTATGGATTAAACCCTCGTGCTTTACTTTCGGTCGGATTATTGGCCGAAATTGTGACACGGATTTGAATAAAAACACTCTCTCGGTCTACAACAAAATACGCACGCGACAATGGCATTAACCATGTCAGGCTCAAGTTTGGAACCGGTTTGGAAGATTTGACGTTTCGATGTAACGATAAACATTTATTATAAATCATTTATAAGACTACTTTATTACCAAAATGGAATAATTTAAGAAAGTAAAACTACCCATTAGCTTGGCTCGGGCGTTAAAAATGAAAAATTTCAAGATGCTTTCTTTTAAAAATTCCCATCTTCGGGCTTTTCAATGCTCGCTTTCAAAGGAAACGTTCTCGTACGTGGGCACTTTACGATAAATAAAACTCGGAAGCGTAATGAATTAATTTACAATTACATTTTATTCAATGACAACGTGTGCGCGGATAAGTATGTCAATAAACTTGATCACTTTTTCCGCCGCAAACGTAAAAGTATATTATGCGTAAAAGGAAGGCAAAAAAAAATGGGAAAATGACTTAGATGCGTTCGACGTCGTATATAAGTAATTATCATAATCGTTTTATTATCATGAAAGTATACGAGGCCAATTTGTTAACGCGTTTGTGTGTGTGTCACGCCATATAATCGTACATACTCTGTAAGTTTATAAATAAAAGATAGAAAAAAGTACGTGCGAACTCTGCGTACTTTGGGCTCTGTAACGTTTCGTAAATAAAACAACCGTTGGTTTTTATATATTTCTAATTTTTAATCGTATCTCGTCGGCGTTGTTTTTATATTGAAATTAGACACCCGCCGACGCTTCTAACGAGCGCCAATTTTTCCATTCGTGCCTTTCGCGTTGTAAAGGTTTATTCTCAATGAACCGTGTAGTTTTTCATTCTGCGAACGACGCATAAAGCACTCGAGATGCTCGATTATCTTAAATCATAGTTAAACCTTTCGTTCGGCTAAGAGTAAATATTGAAAAGAAATTGAACTGGTTCGATTGCGATGATAATGAAACCAACGTTAATGCATATTTTATCCATTTTCCGCCCAAGAGATCAACGAACTGCTCAAAGCGAACGGTTTTACTCGCCAAATCCCTCAGGAAAACTCGTCTATCGGAAGTAATTATCATAGTTATCGACGCGAACCACACGAATGTCCTCGAATATTCCATCGTAGATGTCATCGTACATCGGTAACCGAACAAATCATCTTTGAAATCTCAATACGACATGTGAAACATACATAACGTTGGTGGTCGACAAAACACCATGTCTTCGCGACCGAAATGATAATAAAGTAAATTAAAAATAGATTATTTGTTCTCCAATTCGTGAGAAGAAAGGTTACCGATTGTTCTAACGATTCGTTCCCTGGCGTGATTCGTTTTCGATAGACCCATTGACCAACGGTACCAAGAGAGGTGAAAAAAGCGCCGAAAAAAAATGTGGGTTTCAATTTTCACCGAAGCGGTAATATTAGCACCTAGTTAGAATTTCAATTTACGTTCGTTCCGAGATATCATTGTCGTTTATGACGTTTCAATTGTACCACTCTGATAATTGCATATCGAGATTATTGAAAATTTACAGCATTGTTTACTCCATCAAATGGTATTCGACGAGTCGTACATTGCTGCTCGTCTCGCAGAAACGAGGCGAAATTAAACTTATTCAAAAATATTGACCATCAACTTCCTTCGAAGAAACTTGTTCACAGCGCAGCACTTCTAAATTGCTAGTCGCTAAAGGGTGGAGTTGATTTTTGAATCAAGTAAGTTGCGCACCCAGATTAGGAATCCATCGCATTATGGAAATTTACAAAAAAAAAGCAGATGCCTTGCTAATAAACATTGGAGGGAGGAGAGAAGTTGAGGTTAAATACAATTTTACAAAAAAATTTAATAAGAGGAGGGGGAGAGAGGGTAGTTAATTTTCACGTTGTGATGAAAAAAGGAAAGAAATCTGTAAAAATAATGAAAGAAATGCAGAAAATTTCATTAAACTGAGAAAAAACTACGACTTGACAAAATTTTGCCAAAAATGGATACAATTTGTTTTGAAGAGGAGCAGATTTATCTTTTTTTTTATTCAAGGTTATTGAAAATTTTCAAATTGAGACATGGAATGATAAAAAATGGCTCGAATGAAGCAAAGAGGAAAATAGTCCTATTATTTGTCACAAAAACATTTGAGTAAATGGAAAATGAAAACAAAAATTGTGTGTGGACAATAAATTACTTAAAAAAAATAAATTCAATTTTTTTGGTTAGCTTTTTTATGAAAATTCCAGTTATATTTCGTAAAATACTGGTAATTACCAGTAAATGGTATAATATATTGGTAAATTACCTATGTTCATAAGTAAATTTCCAGTAATTTACCATGAATTACTAGTATTTCTATTTAAGTGAATTTTCAGAAATTTTCCGTAAATTACTGGTAATTACTGGTAAATTACTGATAATCTTCAATCAATTTTTACCCATTATTGGTATATTTTTGGTAATTTTTAGTATATTATGTTCTTTAATGACGGGTAAATTGTTTGCAAATTACCAAAAATTACCGGTAAATTTCGTCTTACCGGTAATTATTGGTAAATTTTAGAAAATTACTCGTAATCTTTCATAAATTTTCAGTAATCGTTCATTTATTTTTTGTAATTACAGTTGAACGTCCGGTAATTTTAGGTAAATTACCAGTTATTACTAGTAAATTTGAGTAAATTACCTGTAATTACTAGTAAATTTGAGTAAATTACCAGTAATTACTGGTAAATTTGAGTAAATTACCAATTGAATTTCCAGTAATTTTCATCAAATTATCGGTAACTTGTAGTGAATTTTGGTAAATTACTCGTAATTTTTTATGAATTTTTAGTAATAATTGATATATTTTTTGTAATCTCAGGTAAATTTCTAGTAATTACTGGTAAATTTAAGTAAATTACCAAGTAAATTTTCAGTAGTTTTTATCAAATTACCGGTAACTTGTAAATTTTGGTAAATTACTCGTAATTTCTGATGAATTTCCGGTAATTATTGGTGAATTTCCAATAATTATTGATATTTTTCCTCTAACTGCAGGTAAATGTCTGGTAATTTTAAGTAACTTATGGGTAATTATTGGTAAATTTCTGGTAATTATAGGTAAATTACTGATGAGTTCAGGTAAATCTCAGTATTTTATCGGTAGTTACCAGTACATTTGCAGTATTTCCATGAATGTGGTTACAGAATTACCCCACATCTACATCAACGCTCTCCTTCTAAAGGGGTCTTCATTGAGCGAGAAGAGACCATCTCGAGTGGATACCTTTCTTTGGCTTCTCCTCGTTTGAAGAACCACTTCGTCTCATACATCGGAAAATAAATCTCGAGAATGGATTAATTTTCAAAACATCTCTTTACATCGTTTTATACACCGTTTGCTCGCGTAACGTGTATGTTTACTCGTCGACAAACACATCACGAATAAGTCATCACACCGGCATCGTCATTTAACTCGAACATGTACAGAACAACTTTATACGCGCGCGAGAAAGAAAGAGAAAGAGAGATAGGCCGTAAATGCAAAAAAAAAAGTGCAACCATCATAGTAAATGAATCTAATGAATTCTAAACAAACCGCGGTTTACACGCCGCGCGTCTCTTCGGACAAAACATTTACCTAGGCATTGTTATTTGGCAGCGCGTTAAATCTTCGCTAAACTGACCAATTTCGTTAAACATGTTCCAATTTCACCGATACCACACTAAACGTGTTAATGACACATTTCCAATCTGTAGCATACCGTTATTTATATGGTGGCGCAGCGGCGACGCGTCGGATAAAATACGCCGTATAAACGTATTTATATACACGCATTCAAAAAAATCTCAACATTGAAAAGAAAAATGTACACGATTGTTGGCGTTGGAGAATCGTGCGTTACTATTTGATACATCCAATAAAATTAGAGTGTTTCCGCAATCAATAACGTATAATCTTCTCTCAGAATTTTTACTCTTTTTCGCGAGAGATGAAGTGGATGTAGTGCAACGGAAGATCTTTAGCTGGTGTATTTTTCGGTATGTTCGTGCGGGGGAAAAAACATGATGAAGAAATTATCGAATACTTGTTCGTTGATTTGCTCATTTTTCTACACGATGCGCAGTACCGGTTCGAGTATTTATACGTTGTAAATAGTTCAAGATGTTTTTACACCATTCAACGCCGTTTAATAATCATGTTCTGGTACCGCCTTCGATGCCGAAGCCGGCGTTTATCGAGATTAAAATTTTTAATCGAATTTAATTACGAGTTTATTGCAGGTGAGTTATCAGTACGGGTCTTGGATTAGAAACGGGGATCGGTTTCGATATATGCGATTTTATATGTAACGAGCGAGTAATCGGGATGATTAATTGAGTAATTATCACGTATTATCGGATAATTATCGTTTTGAGTTATGCCTTTAAGGTCAGTGGGACTTTGACTTGTGGATGGACTTTTAGTCAAGTTCGAACGAGCATCGAAGGAGTAATTGAAATTGTTCCGATGGTGAGGAATTGATAGTTCAAAGTTTATTCAAGGTATAATTATTTTATACTTTTTTGAAAAAATTGTATTTCTCATTGAAAATTCACAATCTTCAATTTTTCAAACTGCGATCTGCGTATTTCATTCATTCTGCCTCCCTTTGTTACAAATAGGAAATTATTGAATGTCGAAATTTCAACGATTTATACTGAGAACATTTCAAAATAAGCCGAGGTGGCGAAAAAAAAAAGGAAAAGAAAATGCAAACGAAATGAGAGAATTTGCGGAGAACATATGATTTTAATATTTAATGCTTCAATTTCGATATTTCTACGTCGATAATTCGATTTCGATGTTTCGATGTCGATAATTCGATTTAAATATTTCGAAGTCGATAATTCGATTTTGATGTTGCGATGTCGATAATTCGATATTGATGTTTTGATGTCGATAGTTCAATTTAAATATTTTAACGTCGATAATTCGATTTTAATATTTCGATGTTAACTATTCGATTTCGATATTTTGGTGTTGGTAATTCGATTTTAATATTTCGATTTTTACAATTTAATTTCGATATTTTGATGTTGGTAATTCGATTTTAATATTTCGATTTTTACAATTCGATTTCGATATTTTGATGTCGGCAATTCGATTTTAATGTTTAGATTTTTACAATTGGATTTCGATATTTTGATATCGATAATTCGATTTTGATATTTTGATGTTATCAATTCGATTTTGATATTTCGATGTTAACTATTCGATTTCAATATTTTGGTGTTGGTAATTCGATTTTAATGTTTAGATTTTTACAATTGGATTTCGATATTTTGATATTGATAATTCGATTTTGATGTTGCGATGTCGATAATTCGATATTGATGTTTTGATGTCGATAGTTCAATTTAAATATTTTGACGTCGATAATTCGATTTTAATACTTCGATATCGACAATTCGATTTCGATATTTCGATGTCGATAATTCGATTTTGATATTTCGATGTTAACTATTCGATTTCAATATTTTGGTGTTGGTAATTCGATTTTAATGTTTAGATTTTTACAATTGGATTTCGATATTTTGATATTGATAATTCGATTTTGATGTTGCGATGTCGATAATTCGATATTGATGTTTTGATGTCGATAGTTCAATTTAAATATTTTGACGTCGATAATTCGATTTTAATACTTCGATATCGACAATTCGATTTCGATATTTCGATGTCGATAATTCGATTTTGATATTTCGATGTTAACTATTCGATTTCAATATTTTGGTGTTGGTAATTCGATTTTAATGTTTAGATTTTTACAATTGGATTTCGATATTTTGATATTGATAATTCGATTTTGATGTTGCGATGTCGATAATTCGATATTGATGTTTTGATGTCGATAGTTCAATTTAAATATTTTGACGTCGATAATTCGATTTTAATATTTCGATATCGACAATTCGATTTCGATATTTCGATGTCGATAATTTGATTTTGATATTTCGATGTAAACTATTCGATTTCAATATTTTGGTTTTGGTAATTCGATTTTAATATTTCGATTTTTACAATTTAATTTCGATATTTTGATGTTGGTAATTCGATTTTAATATTTCGATTTTTACAATTCGATTTCGATATTTTGATGTCGGCAATTCGATTTTAATGTTTAGATTTTTACAATTGGATTTCGATATTTTGATATCGATAATTCGATTTTGATATTTTGATGTTATCAATTCGATTTTGATATTTCGATGTTAACTATTCGATTTCAACATTTTGGTGTTGGTAATTCGATTTTAATATTTCGATTTTTACAATTTAATTTCGATATTTTGATGTTGGTAATTCGATTTTAATATTTCGATTTTTACAATTCGATTTCGATATTTTGATGTCGGCAATTCGATTTTAATGTTTAGATTTTTACAATTGGATTTCGATATTTTGATATCGATAATTCGATTTTGATATTTTGATGTTATCAATTCGATTTTGATATTTCGATGT
>QBDW01001057.1:0-52871 GCA_003261595.1 Maconellicoccus hirsutus
TGAACGTTAACATTTTCGATGTTCAGAGTAATTCATCAACCTAAAAAAAAATTATTTACTTCATTCTTATTCTCTTTCTAAGGAAACATTTGTTGATTTTCAACAGGAAGCGTGTTTTAGCAATTCAATTAAAAATATTTTACTCTACAGAGTACAGAGTAATGTTTACCTGTATTAAGTGATTCTGAATTTTTTCTCTCTTATGTATTTGTTTCTTTTTAACGGTTGCAAAATTTCTTCAATTTGAAGAAATTACTTTATTGACGAGATTTCGACTTTTCAGGCCCCTCCCTCTCCTTCATCTTACCTCAAATGAAAGAAGTATTTGAATAGTGTGTACGATGTATTGAAAAAAATTTTAAAAACGTGACACGAGTAGAGTAGGAGTTTTCCATTTTATCTGCGATGGCCTCTTGGATACTCGTACTTGAATACGTAAATTTGATCTATAATGATTAATTAGGTGTTCTTTAAACTTCAAAAATCCACCAAAAATCGAATGAATTTGATTTTCTAAAGATTATAAAATCGATTCGTGACACCTGGAACAGTTCCATTATTAAAGTTGTTATTTTTCATCGCGGTAAGTAAACATATTGACTATAGGCTTAATAGATTATCAAGCAGGGGCTTGAAAAATTATTTACATGTAGGAACGTTCTCCTGCATGTATTTTGCGGTCAAATGCATTAAACTTTCGGAAAGAGCAGCGTTAAGGGTTTTTTCGTCTCTGCGGGAAGTATTTTTATCCCTTGGTCGTTCGATAATGTAGTAGATTCTTTGATTGTGAAATATAATAGCATACGCATGTCGACGTACTTAACCAAACCGTAGGATACCAATTCGATTCTAATAGTATGATCTTATATAACATGTTCGCTGTGTAATAAAATGAAGCAAGTAATTTCGTTCTCTAAATTGAAAAAGACTTCCGAGAATGATGAATTTTCAATGAAATTTTCAATTGAAGATATCGCATTGAAAAACGAAAATTTTTAATTCAAAATATTTTTAGATTTTGAAGCATCAAAAAAACGTCTTCACAAAGGATTATTCTACAATGAAATATTTAATCTCGCGTGTTAAGGTGGTTGTCAAAAAGCTTTTACCGGTGCCAAAAACTGCGTTCTCTTTGTTGTGCGCGAAAACTGTGATGTGTATGTTTCAATTTCTACGTCTTGTTATACGCATTCAGACATAAACACGCTATCATTATCGGATTTTGTTTCAGTTTCACTTGGTATAAAAAAATATGTATTACAGTCGCGCGTAATGTGTAAAATAATACTTTGAAAACAAAGAACATCAAGCCAGATTCCGGGTTATAGTACTTTCTCTCTCGGAATCTCAAATAAAATATATTAATTTTGTAAAATAAATTATTTGTCAAACGTTGAAGCTACCTGTTGTTGGTGTTTCTTCCGCTGGTTAAAGTTGAACTTTCGAGTATCAATTTATCAAAAAAGTATCTTGGCAATCGAAGAAACTTGAACATTATGCATAATTCTTACTCTCATAAAATGTTATACAAGTTTAGGTTTCGCTAAAAAAAAAGTTATTCTTTTTTCCCGAAATATAATTAACATGGTGTTTATTTTTTATAAGTTTTTTGTTGAATTTTCCGAAACGTATTTATTTATACCTAATTACCTATTGTGTACGTATTGAAATTCATCCGAGTTTCGATTCTGTTGTAATTTCTTTTTTTTTGTTTGTCGAGGAAACTGGAAAGTGGCATTTGGAAAAATACTATGTATTCAACGGTGACATTTTATATTGATGGTTTGTTTCAGATTTTTCTACTTGTATCATTTCTCTTTTTATGCATATCATTATCGATTCAATGGGCAATACAGTGGTTTGGCTCTCATCACGTCCTGGCTGTTCATCGAAGTAAGTAATTTTTGTATTTATGAATTTGAAGTATTGTCAATTTAAACGGTGGAAAATTCATGAGAAATATATGTTAACCAACGCTTGAGTTATCAGTGCGTTTAAGACACTCGGAAGAAGTATCTTCTTCGAATTCGAGAAAATGAACTGATTAGTTTTGAAAAAGTATAAAAAAAGGGAAACGTATCATTTTATGTGGAAAATCTGAATGGCTTGCATTTGACAAGTTATTCGACTTGTTTTTTGTTTCTGTTTTTTTTTTTTTTTTTTTTTTTTTTTAAATTCGTTTATTTCATTGCTGTTGTGACATGCCAAGGAGTTTTTTCAAAACTAGGTTCATTCGTATAAAAAAATGAATTTTTGGTTGGAATTACCACCTTGGCCTTATTTAGTGATATGATTCGTACTGAAAATATCATTTTTAATCGGAGCAAATGATAATTGTATTTGACGTTTTTCGGTGAAAGCCGAGAGGAATGTCGACTTGAGGTATTTTTAATGAAGGATTCACGTGATATGAAAAAAACAATGTGTTCGAAGGATCCTCGATTCCGCATGGTAAAAAAATTTAAAAACGAAAAAAAACAACTAGTAAAATAAAAAAAAATCAAAACGTCGCGTCGCTGTATTATTTTTGTGCAATTACATGTAAATAGATTCCGGATTTTCATAAATCGTCTGAGCTAAATAATAAAGAATGATGGGTGAAATAAACGAAAATTGTAATAACATGGTGATCTTTATGAGAAACCGTGTAGGAGGGTCTGAAATTTTCTATTTTGTATTTTTATGGTATGTACCGTAAAATTAACTTTGTGTGAGGTTTTCTGAAATATCTCAATAATATGAATGGATACTTAAAAAAATCAAACCATCAAAATGTACTGATCTTACAACGGACGTGTTGCAGGTGTTAATATTGGATTTTGACGAAACTTGAATATTTGGAAAGAGGACATTGAAAAACCACAAAAACCAAATTTTCAGCAGCTAACGTTAATTTTTCGATTTTTAGCGAATTTTCGAAATTTTCAAAAATAGCTATATTTTGAAAAAGGGGGTTTTCGATGTCCTCTTTCCAAGTTTCTAAGTTTCGTCAAAATTCCCCTCGCCCTCAGTTCCTCGAAAACTCAGACTGACCTTTACATCCTCCTTTCTCTAATTTTTATTCACTATTTTCACCTCAAATTAATTTTGGCTCCACAAAAAGGCTGTTACGAGAATAAAAGATATACAAAAATTTTAGAAAATTCCAATTTAAAGGGCTGGCGATTTCCATTTCCACCAAAATTGACCACCTCTGAGCAGGTTTTTGTGAAAGTCTCGATATTATCTGGCATTACATGTTCCAGTCATTCTTCTGTACTTACTTCGTATAAACTAAAATACGTAGGTAGTAGGTACATTGGAATTGCTTAGAGTATGCTTACCTTACGTACTGTATGTGTTATACGAAGAATGCGTAATGCGGGAAATTTATATGGAAACTAGGAAATTGATTTTTTTTCATGCTTTTATTTACGGCAAACAATTAGCACAGACGGATGACCCTTGTTCGTTAATGTAGAAAGTTTGATAATTTCATTTTGTGACGAATGTAAATTTTTGATAATGAATGCGTAACGTTGGCGTCGTTGTTAACTGAATATACTCGTATTTAGCTGCCAAAATGGTTTAACGACATTTGGAGAAAACAGCTTTACAATCATTTAACACTGATTATGTCTACAAACGAGTAATTTCCATATAAATTTGATTGTGGCAAAAAAGCAAAGCGTCAAAAACGATTATCAATGAGAAAACGATAGCGTCATATTTTCTTTGTCGTCTTTTCACCCTTCGCTGTTAAATGTCCCTTTAAACGATGGGAAATTAAAACGAAAATAAAATCTGTCATTGAAGTTATCATGCGTGTTATCATCGTTTTCAATCGGTACGATAGCCGAGTTTTCGTTTGAATGACGTGAATATTAATTACATCGAAGTAATGATTGTTTTCTTTTTTTTTATGAATTTGATTATAAAAGTCAACAAACGATTTGTAAACGCGTCTAGAAACTTAAGCTCAATGACCTGTGATCGTGTGTAGTCATGAAGTCGCCATATTTATACTATCATCGAGCTTTTTTCGTCCATTATTCGCGTTTTGTAAGGCTTTAAATACGCGTAGTACTTGGTGATAATAATAATCAATGTTTATCGTTTCCGCAGCATTCCATGATTTACTTTTATCACCATTACGAATTACCGGCTGTGCTTCAGCAATTCATTTTGGCCCAGCAGACGGTCGCAATCAACGCTTCGGTGACGTTTTTGAACACCGATCGTAATAATGAAGATGGTACTCGTAACTTGGTTGAGAATAGCGGTTCTGCGTCGTTGAATGAAGAAGTAGCGATCGAGTTACGATCACAAAACGAAGTTCAATCGCTTTTCTCGAGCATAACTAGCCGATTACGATTTCGCCGTAGAACAAATACTTCAACCGAATCTTCCAGCAGTAACCAAAGCGATACCACTATAATATACACCGATCAGCCGATAACCACTACACAATATGCAAATGAAGACGCTTCTGTATCGTTCGCTCCTCAGCAAGTATTCGAACAAATAAACGCAGATGGTAATGATCCACGTTCGACAACTACATCGGTGAATTCGTCATTTAGTCCTGATATTATAGCTTCTACGTCAAAGAATGTTATTTCTAGTCCAGACGTTGTAACTTCGTCTTCAACGGAAAAATCAACCGATATCGTGAGAAATCTTAATCCTCTCGATAACAGAGATCAGCCGACTTCGTCCGATCTATCGGTTTCATCAAGTGACATAGACAAACGGTATCAACGAAATCGAAATTCAAACGTTACGAAAAGTGAACTAAACGCTGATAACGCGGAACTCAGATTGGAAAGAGTTGAGTTGTAAGAGTACATTTAAGCTTTTTTTTTTTACAAACAAATAGAAAATAATAAATGATATACTGTATGTAGAGTATGGCAACTACAATTATGCTTGTTTGCCCTTCGCGAAACTTGTTAAATTAAGGAAACTAGTCATTTATGGTATTACCCCAAAAACTGAGAAATTTTAAAAATCTATTCTGCTTTTTGATTTTTTTTTTCGTTTTTTTTTTTCAAATCATCTTTTTCCTTTCTTTTTGTGTATTTATAAAAGTAGAATAACGAATTGAAATGGCGATATTTATACTTAGTGCTTTGGATAGGTACAGGTTCGAATATATAATTCATATTGATGTTACCAACGGCTTTAAAATAGCAGATGATTCGTGTTTTTATTTTTTGGAAAATGTTTTAGTAAGACTTGATGTTTAAATTTTACAAAATGCTTTTCGCACTAGCATCAGTTAAAATTTCAAACATCTTGGTCAAGTTGTTGATAACGAGAAGTTATTGTTAAGTGATTCTGTGTTGATATATGTGTACTTAAGTGTACTTTTTTCATTTTTTTCCCCCTTAAAAAAAATGTAATGTATAAACTAATGTAACTGAAGTTGTTTTGTTGAACATGATATTTTTTAAATTGATTGTTTTATTATTATTACTATATAAATATTATGATTAATATTCATATTATCTATATTAGTATCATTTTCATTTTAATTTGACCCCTCCGGCGCTCTCGTCGATGAAATTTCATGGAAATATTATTCATGGTTTGTTCGTATTCTCTAAAGTTTGCTTTCAAATAAATTTCATTTTGAAAGAAATCATCTATGGAAACAAGATCGAAGCGAATCATTTCAAATACGAAGTTTTCTAAAAAGTGTTGAATTTTACTTATGAATGATTTATCGCAACATTTGTGCAAATCCATCAGTATTATCCGAAGAAAAAAAATTATTATCATTCAAATGCTGCACAACATCATCAACAAAAATTGATCACATTTTTAAAAACGATGGCTCATTCTTTCCATCAGTTTTTCCTCATTAAACTACTGCCGTTCGTTGTATTTTGTGGCGCTTTTAAATTCATTATTTCTTTGTTTTTAAAGTGTATCAATGAAGGATGTATATCAAAAGAGTACAAGTAAAACAGGCTAATTCATCAAAATCGGAGACTTGAAAAAGACAACGATTTACTTGATTCATAATCAGTAATTAATCCCAGGTCATTCAACTTCCAAAGCTTAGCAAGCATGCTTACATTAGTACTTAACGAGTATGCATGTCTGTCTACATAGTTTTTTTACCCGTGTATGAAAAAAAAAAAGAAATATTATCAACATAAGCTCGTAATCAAACGAGGAAATTCACTTTTTACATTCGGTTAGCTTACACTGATAAATATTTAACCAGCCTTTGAAGAAATGACACTTAATTTTCCACTTGAATGAAAAGCTGTAATAAAAGCAACCCCCAAATTTTCGAAAATTCTTGTTTATTCAAAATATCTTGAACGTAGGTTTTCTTGTTGGGTTTAAAACAAAGTGAAATCTTCCTGTTTAACGAAGTTTCGCGATCATTAGGAAAGCAAAAAAATGAGAAAATTATTATAGCTTTGTGAGAATCTATAGTTGCTTAGGTACTTAGGTAGATCCATCAAAGTAAATCAAATGTATTTTAACCAAATGCGTATCATTCCGTCAACCTGTCATTATGCAATGTGTTAATGTTTGTTCTTATTATGGTTTTTCGAACAACAAACAAAATCAATTTTCTTTTACATTGCAATCATTTGTATATTTTTTTGATTTGAATCCAAATAATATATGAAATTTGTTTTCTTTATTGTAAACCGATATTAAATAAATTGAAACAGAAACAAGCGACAAATGTATCACCGAGAACTCATTTAAATTGAAAATGAAACCCCACGAAGCCAGCAAAGCATTTGTTTTCATTAGAACGTTGATTAGGCGAATGTCGTGAAAGTTGGAGATGATCGGGTGGTGCTCGGTATCGAATTCTATCGCCAATTATCGTCGCAGTCGTTGGCGGCCGAGTAAATAAAATAACTTTCTTTTCGCCTCCGTCCATTTGCTGTCCTCTTTCATTACTTTTTTTCTTTGTAAGGTTTCTTTGCAATATAGGGGAATATCAATCGATGTGGCGCCCAACAAGTCACTTCGAAATTATTTATGAAATTGCACACTTAATGGAATCCTTCGTTTAATCATTCCTAATAAATTTTCACATTTCGTGGAAACTCTGAATTTATAATGTTTCGAAGATACTCTTTTCCTCAACTTGCACATATTTCATCTATCATCTACGAGTAAGTACATATTTTACTTGAAATATGTACTTCGATTACAGCAGATAAACATCTTGGAAATAGATTAATGTAGCCATACATTACCAACCGATATAATTATTAAGAATAAGGAAGGCCATTCCGTTAATGTCCATCAATGATTGAGAGGGTACCTATTTGCTTTACATTCATAATGGTAGCATATCCGGAAAAATGCAGGAAAAACTGAAAACTGCCATTGATCTACGCTGGGTGTGGGTATGTCTATCTACTTCATATTTTCAAAAGTCATTCGTAAAATTTATGGCACACATAATTAAAAAAAAAACGCTTGAATTTGATCATTTTGAATTTATATATTTTAAGCGTTGACAAAAACTCTGTTTTAGGAGTTTTGCGAATTTCATTGAAATCAATGAAAAGTATGACCGTAAATACTAAAATTGCATGGGTACTCATGTTCATCGCAAATAATGGTGTAATCAATGTGTGATCATAGTCTTTCAATCGCAGTAAAATTAAAGGCGAAGTTCATCTGGTAACAGATCTTTAACCTGAACGAATTGCGTCAAGGTTTTTATTTAATGATGCAGGGAAGAAAATACACAACGCAAACACGAAAAAATATATACAAAGTGGAGCAGGGTAGAAGGATTCAAATATTTCAATACAAGCTAATGAGGTATCTATAGTAAAAACGAAAGGGATAGTTGGAAAAAAGGCTATTATCTTTCAAATTTCAAGCTTTCAAATGCACTTTATGATACGAGTTCTATAAGACGACATAATCGAAATAAGGCGACGAAAATAAATATTTGGCAAGAATCTTAAAGACTTGATACCGGTGTGAGAAAAAATCAATGATCCAGATGCATAAGCGATAAATCAGAAAAATTAACCTATTCTTTGATATAAAGAATGACTAAAAGTAATGAAGTGAATAAAAAGATTATTAGAATTGAGAACTTTTCATGCACCTTTTTACCTGTACGCAAATTTAAAAACCAAAAAAAAGTTGTTTATTCACCTTTAAATTATTTTATACAGTAGGCATAGGCATACAAGTATACTGGTATATTACAAGTAGGTACCTGATTTTGACCCACATTTTGTTTTCTCGACTTTAAACCAAATTCACCTTTTTTTTTTTTTTAATTAGTTGTTGAGCAAATGAAAATAAGGTGAATTTGCTTGAAGAATTAAGAAAACAAAATGTGGCTCGGGAACGAAAACTTAATAACACTTTGTTAAAATAAAACAATAAAAGTAATTCATTCCTGGAAATACGCGTAAGCCTCAGTTGCTGGGTAAGGCGAAAATTAAAAAAAAATCTAACCTGAAAATCTGCTGGTAAAAATTCGTGAAAATTCTAAAGTGTTCGTACTTTTTGATAAAAGTAGTATTTTATGAAACGTCGATTGAATTAAGAAAAACAACAGATATTCTGAAAAAATCAAACAGGAAAATAAAAGAACATCGCTTCCTCTTTATTTTGCATTCTAATTGTCACGATGATGGTTAGAAGATAGGTAAAGAAACAAAATCATCCCAAATTTGCAAAGATATTTCATAAAGATATGCAGATATTAAAAAAACTTCCATTGTTATTCATCATTCAACCTCGCTTTCATGTTGAATTTTATAATCCTACATTTACTACGCTGTGAAATCGACCTCACTTTTTTAAGCTCTGGTTCTCTTTTTTATACAAACATTTTAGTCATTAATCGCAATTATCTAAGTTGGCAATTAATTGAATTTTTAATTACAGCAAGGATCGTCTCTCATCGCGTCACATATCTATAATACTTTGAAGATCACGCGTCATTTTTTTTCAAGAATTTGTCCACCCATTAATGGGTTTATACCAAAAAATTTCCATCCGTTAGAAATTCTCCACCAAAAAGTAATAGTCTGCTACGTACACTATTCGGTATTGTATCATGATAATGGATACTATCGTAGTAAGTATAAAACTAAAGGTGAAATAAGGGGAGAGAAGAGAAAATATGGTGGCACATTGATCGGCAGTAGTTTCCTCCCTAATTTCGGATGTGCCCGCGTTAGTGGTTGTGGACGTCACGAAGAATGGCGCCGGTTGTCCCGTCCTGGTTCCGTCTGACAAAAATTGTCGGTCACAGGGCGCATTTGAAAGCTTGAAATTTGAGATAATAGCCGTTTTTCCTCTTCTTCTCCCCTTCCTTCGTGCTATAGTCACCTCATTAGCTTATATTGAAATATTTGGATCCTTCTATCCTGTTCTACCTTGTACATTCTTTTCGTGTTGCGTTGTGTATTTTCTTCTCTATATCATTAAATACGAGCCCTAACGAAATTCTTTCCAACTAAAGATCTATTCCCAAATGAACCTTGCCTTTAATTTTATTGCGATTAAATTAATGACTATGATTACAAATTGATAACACTATTATTTGCGATGAACTTCAGAATATGCGTTCGTATTATTACAGGTATGATATGAACGGATACTCTCGTTTATTTTTACACTGCAAATGCAATATGTTTCGTGAAAAAAAAAATGCAATTAAATTTTTTTATTACCTACATTAATTTATAATCTTTGTTGAACATTCTTATTTCTCATTTGAAAAATTCTCAACTTTTTTCTCAGAAATCTATACTTACTACCTACTTAAACATACATATGTAGTTACCTATTTTAAAAATACGCTTCAATAAAGTACTTACCTATGATTCCGAACGGAAACCGATAAATGCAAATATTTATCTAATTACATAATAATGATGTAAAAGTCAAGATTTTTTACGAATTTATTTATCACGATGTTGCTAATTCACTGAGAAAAAATGAAATAAAACGATGTCATTGCATGAATTGATCAAAACAAAAAAAGTAAACAGCAGGTAAGTAAGTAGGTATATTTGTATCGTATCTTTGGCAAACCACTCAACCTTATTTTTATTCGAGAAAACTATTATTTGTTCCCTTTTTTTGACTTTTAGTTTACAACATCAAATCGTAAATAAAATGAAGAATTCATTTTGCAACTTGATGAAGATTTTTGAAGAACTTCCAATAATACCTAAGCATGTCCTGAACAAGTTTTTGCAACCATATTGCATAAATTCTACCTTTGAGAATTCGAGATCATTATTTGAATACAGCATTTAAATCAAATAGCGTTGATATTTGATAACGAAGTAGAAATTTTCTAAACTCTGTTGCGATGATTTGTCCGATTTTTCGAGCCATTTCAACATTATTAATTTGCAATTAATGAAATAAACAAAAAATGATTTTGAACTGAGACTCGAATGATTTACGTTACCAAAAAAAAGGTCAAATTACACGGTCAAAAACATCAAATTACGGAAATTGTACTAAAAATTAGCTTGTAAATTGATTTAAATATGCGTATAAAATGTCATTATTTTTGAATTATTATACGTAATTTTTCGTAGTTTTTTCGTAGCCTCTGCGGGAATCAACTTCTTCCCTTTATGTTGCTGTCGTTCCATGCAATATGAAACGCGAGTTATCCTTTAAGCCAAT
This sequence comes from Maconellicoccus hirsutus, assembly GCA_003261595.1. Lineage (NCBI taxonomy): Eukaryota > Metazoa > Arthropoda > Insecta > Hemiptera > Pseudococcidae > Maconellicoccus > Maconellicoccus hirsutus. Next base: position 10,648 of record QBDW01001057.1, read on the forward strand.
TTAGCGTCACGATGCAGCATAAACTTTTTATTGAACGCGTGAAAAGAAACCCTTCTCTAATTTTACTAAAAATGGACTCATTTAATTTTTTTTCTTCCTGATTGTCACAATTCATTTGATTTATACATTTCCTTACATTGTTCAAGTGAAAGTATCAAACAAATGTGATCAATTAAGGTGGAAAAAAGTTGAAATATTATCATCATTGCATTTAAGTTTTCTTTTCTGGTAAATTTTATTGACTTACTTAGACTGAATAATGAAATATGGCAGAATTTTCAATTAGATACGTAGTTAGTAGTTACATATCTTAATTTTTATCATTTTCTTTTTAATTGTCAGGTTAACGCATTCAAAAAATTATAGAATTTACCTCGGTAAGCTACGCGTTTATATGGATTAACTAAATATTATAACTTCATTGTTTCAACCGGAATTGTTTCCTTCAAAGCGCTTTAATCTTGTTGATTCAAAATTCATAATGTCAACAATCTTTAAGTTGTACAAAATCAGCTATTAAATCAATTTTATCATCAAAGTTCCATAATAAAAATATAACACGCTATTCAACAATAAAATCTAATGCGTACGGAGAATATTTTATTAATTCAATTACAGTATCAGTTAGGCTTACATAACATATGTTACGAGTAATTAAGGTACATGCTTCCTCTTAACTTATTTTTCATCAGCTAGCTATCACTTAATACCTTATCAAGTACTCGAGTGTTTCGTAGCAATTAGGTATTCTTTTTTGGATGCGTTATTTTTAATATCCCAGCGTTATTAAGCCTCAAAAAAAGTCACCGTGGCAGTTAATATTATCTGATACATACTTCAAGAAAGTTTCCCGAATGAGCAATGTTTAATACTTCATAATTAGCCAATTCCTATTTGAATTTTCATAGGTTTATAAGCATCGTGTGTGAAAATCTTGATAAACATCTGCTTGAAAAATTATTTCTTTGATGCCAGTTGCATTTAAAAGCATAGATACGCATTTTGTGTACAGCCTTTCAAAGGTTTACTTCGAGATCACGTGTAGTTGTATAACTTCATTGTTTTGAGTGTCACTCGCTCTTCGGTCGTTGAATAAATAAATAAACAAGTAAATGTTCCATTCGATGACTTTATAAGTTAACTACTCAGTTACTTAATACAATTTTCGAAATGCTACACTCACATGTAAATAAATCGTAATCAAAATTGAATATACCAACTACGTAAACAAGAAGTTATTCGCAATAAGTAGGTAGAGGTACTAGGTAGCTAGGTACAATAATTGCTGAATTGAAATGTTTCGTTGCATTCATTTTAACCGTCAGCTACATGTATTCTCAAGCAATAACATTCCATTTATGCGTGCTACTGACCCAAGAATACAAGTGGCCAATCGAGTTGTATTATGTCTCTGAACTGTACTGAATTGTGCATAACCTGGTAAACAATTATTAATTTTGATTAAACGTATGCTCGATTAATCCCAAGTAGATAGGTATTAGGTACGTGACGTTCCCTAGATATAGACATACACCTTATTGCTATTATAAAAATTTACAAATGGTTGTAAATAAATATGGAGGGTGAAAAATGCAAAAAAAACGACAAATAAATGGAAATGATGATCTAAGAAGGAAAAGCTTGTCGATTGTGTGAAGCTCATTCATCACTGGAGGTATAGAATTACCATGTTTTTTTTTTGCTTCCCTTTAATACATCCACGTAATATGTACTATACCAGTGTACCTATTACCTACATGGTTATTTGAAGCCAATTTGCAATATAGCATATTCTCCTCTTTTATTTAACCATTTCGATACAAATTTATGCCAAAGTGATTCATTGAGAAGGAAACTATCGGAAAGAAAGTTTCTGAGATCGCATTGCATAACCTATAGCTACCCTCGCACAAATAAAAAACATTCCAGTTAATCCCGGTTTCAAATGGAATGGCACGTATCTGATCTACCTAACATATGCTTGAACACAAATAGTAATTAAACGAATATTCGTTTTTTGATGATTTTTTTCTTTCAGATTAATTAGAAACTAAATATCTCAATATCAAAAATATGACAGTTTAAGAAATCTAAAAAATTGTTGGAAATTTTTTTGCATTAAAACAGTACATAGGTATAGTTGAGGTACTTACGAAACTTACATGGATTTCAAAAAAACATTAATTCTTCCATTCTCTTTTTTTTAATTTAAAAAATAATTTTTTTTAACTAAGTACATCTATACATTTTTTGATGAGTCTATTCATAAAATTTATTAACTATCTTTCATTTAGTTCGTACCATATTACTTAAATGAAGTTGTTTTGTAAGATAAGAAATGAAGCAGAAATCGTAACAGGTGAGGTACCTAGATCCACAGGTATTATTAAAAATTTTTTCAGTACCAAACTTATACAAAAATTTTTAATTTGGTAAGTTTTGAAGAATTTCAACAAATTTTCGCTCAACTAGGTTCTTATAAAAATTTGCCAAAATTTAACCCACTATATTTAGATACCTACAAATTTACATTTTTCAATATGCGGGTCAAGTTCTTGGTTTACACTGAGTTTGTCGACCTCAAAAAATAAAACTGCGGGTTGCCATATCGAGTATCATGTTCTTTTTTCGTTAGATATTTATTTATTGTATTTCATTATACTATCCAATAATTTGTTTGCCGTCATTTCTGTATGCTGTTGTAAAATTGAGTACTTAAATAATATATAACCAGGTAAAGATCAAATGGAAAGCATCGTTAAGCTGATTTGAAAGGGTGATAGGCTGGTAACTTATTTTTCAATTGTTGCATTTTTCCACTTTTAAGCGATAGAAAAGTATTATTTTTAATCATTCTACTGTTCTATGAGAAAAAGTATTTTTCAAATCTAGACTTCGATATTTCCTGTTACACACATAAGTACGTATCAACAATACCTACTATGTCTCGTTGACGACCGTTTCTCAAATGAGAGGTTTTTAATTTTTTAGTAAAATACTGTTAAAGTGTTAACTACATGATTGAGAAATGCGTAGGTCTACGCAATGAAAACTATTTTTGTAAAATTTTGCTCAAGTTGTTATACGATTGATTTAATCGGGCAACTATTCTATTTTTTTCTAATAAGTCAACATTATTATAATGGTTATTTACTGATCGAGATCACTCTCTGCTTTTCGTTTGGCAATTCAAATTTTATTTGTCAGCGACTCGGCGTTCAACAATTTTAGCATACTGTTTCAATAAAAAGGAAAAATTTATGCCAGTACCTGTAAAATACTTATATACGTATATGAAAAAAAAAGGAACGATAAAAAGACCTTTTCCATTCCTATTTTCTACATAGGTACGAGTACCTATAGTATCAATATGCAAGAAAGAATTTTCCCCAAATGATTTTATATTAGATTTTCTTCTTATTCGTGTAACAACTGCGTTAGTATTAACGACGAACATATCTACTTACAGAAAATTTCTATTATAGCTGGAAATAATAACGTTTTAATTCGATTTCTGACGTTTGATACCCCAGGGAAATGTTTGTTGTATTGGCAGCGTTTATTAGAAATATATCACCTTCCATAATATCATTATTTGACGAAAATTATTATATTCTAAGGAAGTATGTATTCAAATATTTTGAAACTTTTATCATTTTGTTTTTGAATTTCCTCAAATGTTAATATGTATAATACGAAACAAAAAAATAATTAGTGTTTAAAGTATACCGAGTAATATGTAATTATGTAGGTACCTAACTTTTGCCTTGAAAAAAGTTGATGCGCTAAGAAAACCAATGAATAATGGAAAGCAGAGTTTACGTGTTGTCAATATCTTTGTTTCTTGTCTCAAGGATTTTATTTTACTTTTCCTTCCTCCATAGCCAGTTATGTTCCATATGTATATCTATTTGATATGGCATCGGCAATTGGAGTAACCCTTACCGTGTCTGCTTTTTGTGATGCTTTAAAGCCTTTAGTCAAGCGATGCAACAGAACCTTGCACTTAACATTCAATCGCGTCACACTTATGACTTATCTATCGTTATTGTAATACTTTACTGAAAGAAAGTTTGCCAAAGTTTTGATCACTAAAATAGAAAAATATCGATATTCGACATAAAAAAATTCAGTCAATCAAGTTTCATAATCACCGCTTGTTTGGATTTTTTGAAGTTTTTTTGTTTTTTCAACTAATTAAACACAGTAAACATTTCCTTCAAAATCAAACATTGCTATTTGAATTTCTTGCGGTCCTTTGCGTAGTTCGAAAACTAAGTTGTGGTGTTGATGACAGCAATTAAGGATATTCATCAACTGTCAAAAATTATACATCTATTTATCAGTAAATTTAAACTGGGTAGGTAGGTAGAGGTAGTTAGGTACTTACTACTTAGGTACTAGGTATTTAATAATTAGGACTAAATATACAAGTTGAGTGAAATGAAAGTGTTCAAAAATCATCATCTTGTTTCTAATTATGATATTAAATTTTGAACGTTTTCATTAATTAAATACCTATTTCAACTTACAATCGAGATGATTATTTTCTGTTCATACAATAATTATTAGTGGCCGTGAAATTTTGTTCGATTCAATACCCATAATAATGAACTTGTACTTTTTTTCTTTTTTTTCTAGCGAGCAATTCTAAATCTCTAATGAAATGAAACGTGATCATACTTTTACTACGTTTTATCCCTTTTTTGAACGCATAAAATTAGTTTTAATCAAGTTTCATATTTGAGCGAATATACGAATTCGTTGGCTATGGAGCGAGAGATGAAGTTGATCAGAAACAATCAAAGTCCATATACTGTATTTGTATTCGGCTTTTGATAAACCTTATGTCGAAATTTGTGTTCATTGTCAATTAAAAATTAGTTTCGGTGCCAAAGTTGGAATTTTACCATTTCGAGTTGCCATCATCATTGGTTTCAAATTACGGAAATAAATCGTCGTTCTTTAATAAATATACCAACTACCAAGCATTAAAATGTTCAAGATGAGCAAACTACAGAAGTAAATTTTGTAATGAAATTATCATAAAGGAAATTGTTTATTAGAAACAGAAAAGAACACCCACATTTCAAAATAGCGATGAAACGATAAATCTCCTCAGACTTTTTAAATTATTCGCCGGCTTCTATTGGGATAATGTATACCTAAGCATAAAATATGTGGACTTGATAACGAACAGGCTCTAATTATTTTTTAATTTAAAAAAAATACGTGCTTGAAAACAGAGAATTTGTTTACGATATGAAACTTTTTTGCGGAAAACTTCCCACTTTTCTGCATAGGATAGTTTACTAATCTATTTGTGCGATAGCGGGTATATTTCCTGTGTACCTCAAGTTTATAATTCGCGAATTTTGTTATCAAAGATAAAAGATGAAAATACATTCTAAAAATGCTAAATTAAAAAAAATGGATTATATATCTTACTCACCGCAAACTCACGCGATTCAACATAATGTTATTTAAACGCAATTGTACCTAATATTAAATGCAACAGTAATTAAAGTTAAACGAACAACTTTACGATGTTATTTGAAACGTAAAATAAAAACTGACTGTTAGGGAATGAAAATCGAATGTGAAAATCCGTTATAAACGGGAAAACTGTTGACATACGGTCCACACCCAATGCGCCGCTTTGGGTTTGGTATCTATGAATAAAAGAAACACGCTTGCGTATTAAAAGATATACACATGCTATATCTAGTATCCCCCTTTTTCATTTTTCTCAAAATTATATATTGAGAAAACGATGTCCTCGCGCGTATATTGAATTATTATTGCACTTTCTCCTTCAATATGCGAACATGAAGCTGAATTTACGCGTGAATGCGTTTAACTCAATAATTAAGTATGCACGGATGTTACTGTTTTTTGGTGATATCCTCAAATACTTCAGTAAAAAATTACTCATTGAAATTTTTGCTCAACAATTGAAATCATGATTTAATAATCGTCGATAAATGCTAATAAATAGTGATGAACCCACTTAACTAATAGTGCAACAAATTATTAAATTTAAAAATATCAGATTGATGTTGAAGAATACTCAACGATATATCACTCAGGCCCACTAATTTTTCTAATTACATATTTAAAATGTGAGGTACCTACCGGAATTTCTAACGAACGGGCTTATAAAACACTTCATTATCTGTCTAAGTAGTAAACCAACATAAAGAAAATTGACTAATTTCTTCTTTTCAAAAATTTTTTTGTATTTGGAAAAGTTCATTGACACGATACGTAGATTTTGTTTTTTTAATTTATTTTTCTTAATCGCATGTCATCAAGTTAACATAACATATTAATCGTTGTTTTCAAATTGATAGAGAGATTCAAAATGAAAATTTTTCATTTAAAATTCAATCACGCAGAAAATAATTTTTTGCTACGGAAAATTATCATATTTACATACAGTTGTTCTTGACAGGATTAATCCAGACCACCCTGGCAACGAAAATGACAGGGAATAGTAAATGCTAGAGGACAAGCTTGTGTACAATACACTTGAACTTTTGACAACGGTCGGTACAATAACAGCATTAAAGACCACTTCTTTCAAAATCTAACAAATGAGTACTTAAGAACAAGTAAATTGTGTATTTGTAAATATGCGTCAACTGGAGAGCAATTTTCTAGGTAACCAAAACGTGAAACTGTACCATAATTTCTTATCAAATTACCATCAAAATGGGTGAACAGGTAGAGATACCAGCATAAATGTAAACAAATTTAAAACCATGCCCTAGTTTCATATTTATGCGTAATCATTCCATTTGTACTGCTATACTTGTGTATAATATAAAGGAATGATATTTTTACGATGTGTAAGTAGATATATAAACGTAAGGTTAAGATAGTCTTGTTCACTCGACACAAATTCGATTAATTCATGTAAATCAAGGGGTTGATAATGGTGTCGCATTTAGGTGAATGATTAAAAATAGAATTAAAAAAAAAAAATTCCTTCTTTGTTTAATATAAACAGCATAGTTGTTTTTTTATTCATTAAAAACGAACTTTAATACTAAAGAAATGCATACAGAAACTGTTACAAGAATATGACGCCATTTTAAAACGCAAAATGTTGATAAAATTATAAGAAGTAAATGTTAATGTTACATACTATAGGACACAAATGAGTAAATCATCACAATTTAAAAAAAAATATCAGTAATAAAAATAATAAAACAGAAAAGGACTTAATTATAATCAACAATTATGAAAATAATAGAATTAATATCGTTAATATTTCAAGTGACTTTGACAAAATGTGTCTAATTCAGTTATTCTAACCTAAATTTTTCAAACAACAAAAAAATAAAAATTTGAGATCGTAATTAGGAATTTACAGTTAATAATTATACAACAATTAATTATCATACTTATCATGAACGTACATTTCGATAATATCAAGCTTTACTTTTAACAAAAGAACCCTCATTTTATGTCTCACATTATTAAAAATCAACGGAAAATCAAAAACTATTGCGATTGTTTCATATGAATTAAAAATATATGGTCCAAGACATGCCCACGACAAGTACATAATTTGATTAGGATTTCGTTCAAGTCGAATATTTACCGAACAGACAAAAGAGAGCAATGAAAACAGGATACAACAATAAGTAATAAGCCGACAAATATAACAGTTTTGGCGAAAACACCGACCATATAAATAAATGATGTCTAAAATTCATTATTATCACCATATAAAAAAATATTGCAAACGTTTCCAACGTCAACCAAAAATTGAACGAAATTAGTATCGATGACCTGTGCAGAAAAGAATAGAATTAAATTTTAAACGTTCAAAATATAATTATTTAGGTTTAAAGTCACAGCTCAGCTTACGCGGGAAACTGCTGATTGTACAGCGAGAATCAATGAAAACGATTAGTTGCGTAACGAGAACCAATAAGCCATGCAATCAGCTTTTTCCACCGAAAATTGAGCCACCACTTTAAATCTAACGGATTATAGGTTAAAAAACAAGCTAAAGCGTTTTTACTTGATGATAGTCCAGTTTTGACGACGGTTGTGTTTGAAAATGTATCCACTAAAATGACGAATCATCAACAAATATGATAATATCGGCATGCTGTAGGTAGAACAAATAATCAGGAAGCCAACAATGATTGAGTTATAGGAAGTTTGACCAATATAACCGCTTGCAATATCAATACTTGCCAGACTATTCGAATTTCCCTTTAAACATTGTTTGTTTCGTACGTAAATAAAAATGTAATTTAAATTACTGTAAATATGAAAACTTACGATTACGTACCTGATAAAAAAAATAGACGCGTGCTAACCAGTGATGGATCAAAATCAATTTGGCTACTTCATTTGGTTGTTTTCGGAGCACTTTACACACTATGCTACTGCTCAGAATTAACGAGGATGGCAAAATTATATTGGTTGGACGTAACAACATACAAATTAATAATATCCATAAATCTATCACTATTTTCATAACATCAAAGGAAATTAAAGCCGGATCTTTCGTAGAAAAAACACTATTGGAAGCTATGCAAACCAATTTAACAGAGGCGGCGATTAGAAAAATACAAAGAAAACACTTGAATTCTGAAATACCTCTGTAACACAAAAATATATCAATAATACATTTTTTTTCACATTTTATAGTCAAAATACTCACTTATTAGATAAGAAATTGTAGAATTTTTCAAATGATATTACATCATTCACAGCAGAACGATACAAGTATATCCAAACTAAACATGAAATATTGAAGCCTCCATTAAAAAAAGTTAAACTATACCGAAATCGATTGAATCTTTTTTGTTTAAAATCAAAACGATTCAAGGAGAAAAATGTACCAACCAAACCTGAATAAATACTAATGTTATTCTCTAAAAATAGAAAAACTTTCATTATTTTTTTTAAATTGCAATTTACCACAGCCGAAAACAATGGACAAATACTGTTTGTGGCGGGATTCTATTAGCCAATCGCTTATGTCTGGTAAGGATGCCCATTGGTCTCCACTTTGATTTAATTTTCGAACTATTCTATTTATTATCAGCAAAATGAAAATAGAGATGCTTTCTTTTTTCAATTTAGTTCTGATCAGCGCCACCACCAACCATGTAGTCCAGAAGTAGTACCATGCCATATGTTCCTCCTCGATAAAACTCGTTGAAATTGTACTAATAATTTGTAAAAGAGAACAGGATATCATAAATAAGAGTATTTTATCGTCTTTTTGCAATTTGTATATCATGTACAATTGTTCCAACTGAAAATTAGAAAAAGTGCAATTAAATGTAGATGTGGTAAAAAAGCTTTGTAATACTTACAAATGATTTGATAGATGTTATGAAAAATATTGTGTTGAACGATAGTATGAATGACAGGAAAATGGTAAAAACAATAATAAATGGACTGCTGCTACACAAGACACTGTTACAATTATTGCTTGAGCATATTAGTCTTAGAGCGAGAGTGATCACAATTGTAGCAAAAATTGTAAATTTCTTATCAGGAACGCTTTTACTTCGTGAAATTATAGGTAAATATGAAGCCTAATAAGAAACATACAAGAGGAAGCTACCATTCTCAACTTTTATAATTATAATACATAAATCAGGTAAAATGAGCAAAGCTTACTTGTGAAAGAATTATCATGGCGAGGTATAAGCACAAGGTATCAAATCTTGTCAAAGAATCTATAAGTTTAAAACTTAGCTGAGACAATAATTTTTGATACTTCCGTATTGCCTCTCTTACATCACTCGTACGTTGGTATTCCATCGCCCTTAAATATAATTCCTTCTCTTCCAATCCTATAATTTACACACCATTTATAGAAGTACAAATAATATCATGCACAATCATCAAAATGAAAGCATATAAGTCATGATTACCTAGATCAGAATTATCTTTGATTAGCTTATTATAATTTTGTATCAGTTGCATTGCGTTACGGTAATATGCTTTTAATTGAACAGATGGTGAAAAATTATCCATAAGACCATAAATTAATTTACCAACATTTTCTTGAGGTATTGGAAGTCCCATAAATGTTGATAAAGTAACTGCAATATCAACTTGAAAAATCTCTCTACAAAACATTGTACATAATTCTGCTTCTTAGGAATAAAAGTGATACTTTGAAAAAAACCTACGCAGTCGTTTTACAATATGTTCCAATAACGAGAAAAGGTACCAGAACTTCTCCCAATGTCGAACCTCCGTGACCTCCGGTATCTTTCATCCCATGATCGCCACAAACGATCATCAAATAAGATTCATTTTTTTCCTGTTTCTAATGAAATGTAAAACAATAATGCAAATAATTCAGGGAGCAAGTTTTAAAAAGAAATTGTTGCAAGTATTAACCCATATGTCCAGCTGCCGGTAAATTATTTCAATTACAGCGTCCATTTCGTTTAGTTTCCAAGATATTTTAGGACTAAATGGACCTTCCAAGTGACCGATATGATCTAAACCTAAATAGTGCAGAATCATCATATCCCAATCTTCTAGTAATATTTCTTTAAAAACATTTCGAGTAACATTGACATCTACCTACATCATATATATGGAATGATTGAACGTTTCGTTTCAATACGGTAAACCATTAATCTTTTGCGAACTCCTTACTTCAACGAAATCCGAAACAAAAAACGAAGTAGTGCCTTCAGATCTTGTAAAAACTTTAGGAAATAATCTGATCCAGGTATCATCGCCGTAAAACACTATATTTTTCTTCATTTTAACCCCTTGCGATAAAATATTGTCTTGATGAACTTCACTGCTGCCTAAATTTAAAGCTATATCTACAAAGTTTGACACACTTCCAACGGTCATTGTCTGTCACAAAAAAAAACTTAAAATTACGTGAAGAAATAGTCTATATTAATTATAAAAGATTTTTCTCTACTTTAATTCGAGGCATAGTAACCGTAGGTAAATGAACTCGGCAAGGAAATAGACAGCCTTTGTTTTGATTTAATAAAGATGCAACGAAGGGCATATCGCTTGCTATTTGTGTACGAGCAATAAAGTCATAACGCAGCGCATCAATGACCATTATTACAACTTTGTCGACTAATGGTTCACCATGATTCATTTCCCTGGAGCATTAAGAGAGTAACTAATTTTGAATAATATAACCACCGATTTCAATATTGTACTTACGTTTCATGAGGTTGTAAATCGAACGAATTTTGCGCGTCATTCGGGAAAGAATTTCGATTGGTGTAACTACTAGAAAGAAAAAATCCATAAAGGAAAAGAAGAATTCCGACGAACCCGCAAAAAATGCTGTAATAGTTCCATCTAGTCATTTTAATATCAACTCTGAGCAAGTCCAAAGAAATCGAAATTTCTTCGTGGAAATTTGAATGTATTATATGAAGAACACCATTTCACTGCTTACAAAATATAAATATTTAGGAACCCAGATGCTCTGATGAACGAAAATATAGAGTGGCCTTCACCATATACACTTAAGATGTTCTCCCAAAGAACTTTAGCTTTAATCGTTAATGATTTGTCAAGCGGCTTTTCATGTTTTCAGTTTACGGTGGACGATATGAATATTATCTATTGGTTATCTTGAGGCTTGACGCTTCAGTACTGATAAGCGAGCTAAGCAGCACCAAGCAGTATCGATTGATATCGATAACTCAAATGTTCGATTGTCGAAGATCCTGCACAGCACATGCAGCACTGTCCTATACGAAAAAGAAGGAAGACGACATATCGATTGTTATATCGGTATTCGAAACTTATCGATAGCGTTCAAAATCAAAACAACAAAACAATGAAGGAGAAACAGATAAGAAAATGATCTACAATTCTCGCTCCTTGGGTTGGTAGTTCGTGATGGAATACTTAGTAAAGTATTTCTTCAATTAGTGTACAAATATGTTTTTTTATAATTTTATACAATAATTTTCCTACTCCAATTTTTCTTGTGGTGAACTTCAATCTTTACCTTACTTACATCATCGTCCACACAATGGCAGATATTCAATGGCCCTGGCAGTACAATTTTCCTCCATTCTTCACGTGCGTATATTGGATGAATTGAAAATTGCACTTACACGCGATAAATTATTAAATAAGTATCTTTGTAGAATACAACCAAATGCAGAAACACGTAAAAAACAGTTGGAAGCCTGGAGAACTCTTATTTTGAGTTACTGCAAACAAACCAATCAACATGTATTAGATTTGTCGAATATTGAAAATTCATCACTTTTTAACAATTCTTCGATATCTAGTATCCTTTTACTGATTAGTTCTTCATTTCTAGTGAAATTATTTTAAATAAAAAGGTATTTTTCTTCCTTAATAATCAACTCAGGAAGTTTAAGCAGAGATGATGTGCAACTCATTTTAGAATATTTAGCCCAGACTGAAAATGCGGAGCCTGTTGATAAAACCAAAACAAGGTACGCTATTAAATAAACTGATACATAGTAAATCGCTGTAATGAACAAATTTTCTTATCAATGTTTTGTGGTTACCATTAAATTAGGTGGTATGTGTTATGGCACTCCAAGAAAGAATGGGCTGATATTATTCTGAACTGGGTTCAAAAAAATGGTTATAGCAACACCGTGGTCACATTTCATGAACTTGCGACAGCGCCAAATCAAGGTTGACAATTTTATTTTTTATATTTCAATCGTAGAAACTTTGGCTTATTATTTGAAATGTGTGTTGCAGAATTCAGCGAATTACACGAAGATATTTTAATCATGGCATTAAAACAACTAGAAAAGCAAAATAAAGCTGAAATTATATCTTTAGCAGAAAGTACAGGGGTAAAATTTTTTGAATAACACTTGTGGTAATATTTTTAAGAAAATCAAAATAAATTTTTCATATCTCACTTCTAATTTTTTTAAATGAAAAATTAATTACTAAATTCGAAAATTAAATTGAGCGTAAACAATATGTTAATAGTAGAGATGTAATTTTATTAAATTCAAATCACACAACGTCGTGATAATCTTGACAGGCATCAGGAAAGTAAAAATCGGCGTATCTCTGTTTTGGCTTCGTCGGATCTCTGAGTTCTTTAGGCACGTAAACTTTTGCTTCGTACATTTTACGGTCATTGATTGGATCTAAGAATTTCTCGAAAAATTTCTTTCGAGCATCCAATTGTCTCCTCTTATTATCAATTTTGTAAATCCTTTCCCAATCATATATTTCTGGCGGCAATCTGTGGAACGGCCGATGAGAAGTGATGTGTCGATATAAATCATGCAGCCATACTCGTTTCTTTTCATCCTTTATGTGTGCTATAAACCTCTCGTCTTTATTCAAATAAGGACATAAATCAACGCCGACTTTTTCTTGAGGAGAATTGGCATACATTGATATTAAATGTAAAAGAACTTTATCATTCCATCCTGCAAATAGGATAAGCAGCAATTCGTAAACACGATTAGTCAAGTTTTTTTTATTTTTTCATTACTTACCTTCAATTTTATTCCCATTTATACTATGATATAATTCTTCGGGCAGAGTACCACAGCAATTATTTTTCAACGGATTTTCCGTATTCGTAGCATTGGTATGAAGTACAGTAGTATTCATTTGATATTGATAAAATGAAAACAGTTTACCATCAGTGATTATAGTCTGCGTAGTAAAGGGATAGGTGATATCATAATAAGTGGAAAATCCTAGGAAAAAAAGATCAGTCAAGCACAATATCGCCACAAATCATACACTTTTTAAAATACCTTGATAACAAGCTTGACCATATACCCAGGCATACGACGCTAGAATTGCTTGACAATGCACTGCTTCGGTAATATCTTGAGTATCGTAGAAAGGACGCTCCGATAAATAATTCGAGTTATGGTATGATAAAATTCCAAATCGGTAAGGATCATTTGGCCAAAATCCTGGATCAAAAATGATTATTGATACTCGCATTCTACAAAAGCATTATGAAATAATGTTTGATTATTAGCGTACCTGGTATTACAGCTCCTCTTATTCTCTCTCTCGGAATTTCAAGATAAGTTTTAGGATCAAATCTATATTCTTGTAAGCCATAATTAGTAAGTTGAGGTTCGTTTTCATCAACTAAATCAATTGAATCATTCCTATCGTTTGTTGAAATTTCTGTTGCCATAATTTCTATTTCTGGTAACGGTAAAGTACTTCTCAGCTGTAGAATGGGCGAACCAAAGTACTGAAAAAATCGATCAATATTTTCATCTAATCTTGATTCAGACATCTCTTTTTGTTTTCTTAGTTTTTTATCCTCTCGGGTGGGATAAAATCCACCAACTCTCCAGAAAGCTTCGAGTCGTGGCTCATAATCAATCTGTAATGAATCAAAAAACAATTAAAATAATACGTAAATGATATATTCAAAGTTTTTTTTTCAAATTCGTTCACCTGAGTCTTAAGCAAATGAGGATAACGACTATACAAAATGCGAGTAAACACACTATTCATCTGAAAAATCAAGTTTTTCGTTTTGATATTTCTCTTTTCCAATTCTGATGATTGCTCATCTTCAGGGTAACTGAAAAGAAAAATCGTATTTATGACAAAGATTTGTATATGTTATCTTAAAATCAAACTCACTTACTTTTTTAGACAATTTTCTAGAACGATTACTTTTTCAAGTTCTGGTTTTATATTAGCCAAAAGTTGTCTGGTATTGTCGTTATCTAGATACACCGGCAACTTCTTTACTTCTTTAAACTCTGTACGTGTTATGAATTGAGAAAGCGGTAAGAAATTATAAGGAATTGAGCCTTCTTTAAGGTGAAAGCTTGGCCAGCCATAATATCTGGCAATATTTAACGCAATTAGTTTTTCTTCAACGGTGTTCAACTTTTTAATCTTTTCATAGTAGGCTTCCTTTCTTCTTAATTCAGTAGGAATTTCTGAAATATCCAAAATTTTGGGATAATCTGTTTCAACGACATCTTTTAGTTCGGAAGATGAAGCGGTAGAGTACGTCTGTATTTTTAATTTCTTCACATGTAGAACATATTTTGACTTTTTAGCAACACTTTGTAAAATCAACATTTTAATAAATTAGTAGAACTCAAAGCAGATTCTACGGTAAAAATAAATCATTTAACAGTCAACTTTCGACATGAATGAACATAATGAATTTATGTTGAACTCACTACGTAATTTTTAACTGATTAAATATCTGTAATATAGCAATATATTTTTCATTATTCACATAATTATTATAAAAATTTTTACCAAAAATACCAAGATATAAAAAAATAGTGAAGTTATCAATATTCCTCGTTGTCGATACCGCATACTTGAACTTGAAAATTAACTGGATAGAACAGGATAGAACGACGGAGGCAATCGTGAGGCCGTGACATGGCGTGAAGTCATCATGAAGTCATGATGGGAGGATGCATTACGTCAAGACGTCCCCACAAATACTGTTCGTAGGTAAATAATCCCTATCTATTTGATAAGATAATACGAAAAAAAAATGCAACTTCGACTCGAAGATTTTTCAAAAGCTGTTATTGAATGAAAATATGAAAATTGATGATTAAGAAATGAAAAAAAGTAAAAGTAATGTAATACAGTTAATGTGATTATATTATAGAAGTAATTGAAAATACTCCTTATTGTTGTTGAACAGATCAGTGCGAAGTCATTCGTTTCAATTGTCATTACGTGGATTCAAAAATTATCGTGTAATGATTGATGTAATTGGTGAACATATTTCTACTTTACTTTTCGAGCGAATTCATGATTATCTAAAACTCTTCTTTTCGTGTATTTATGAAATTTCTGTTCACGAATTAGAACTTGTAATTTCTTTCTTTTTGAAACACTTTACATTACCATTGCACTTTGACGAATTCCAGTTTAAAATATTGAAAACGTTTGTTTTAATATTATTTATCAACATCGTTTTGATTTTCTTGTTATGGAATATTTATAAAACTAGAATTCATGATAGATTCATTAAACCAGGTAAAATATTACAATTTTACATAATAAATTATCGAACTACTTTTTTAATTTTTATGATGAACATAAATGATGATTTTAGCGTCATCTTGCATCATCGAAGAATTGAAAAAAAGCGTTTCTCAATTGAAGTTACCCAGGGGACATTCACCTAGAGTTTGAATATGGCAGATATAACAGACAAGTTTAAAAATTTTTTTAAGAAAACAAAAGTTGATTTGAAATTTAAAAAAGCTGGTCCCGGGCATCGCTTAAATGAAGAAAGTAAAAAGCCCGCTCCACAACTGAAGAAACCAACTTATTCACGAGTGGAACCCACAGCTGAAGCAAAACAAGCTGCTGCTGCTGCATTAGCTCGACTACAAAATACTTGTGGAACCTCTGGAATGTAATAATATTTGTTCAAAACATTTTGATTTGTTGTTTGCTTTAATTTTTTTTGTACATTTTAGCAACAAACCATCGTTATACAATAAAGTTAAGAGTGAAATAACTCAAGAGATGAAATTATCTAACAAAGGAGATTCAACTGATGAATCAGCTAACGTTCATTCAAAAAATGAAAAAGACATGACCCATTTCGCGGCAAGAGGAGTGTATTTCCGTTGTTTTATTAGTTGGTATTTTTCTTCACTGTAAAACTGAGTTCTAATGGGAATAAATCAATAAATTAATTTTTAGGTGATGAACTTTTGACTAAAAATGAATGGAAAAGCAAGATAAGGGAATATCTTTATCAATGTCTGGAAAATGACGAAGCTGGAATGGTGCCTTGTACCATTATTCATAACTGTAATAAAAATTCTGAAAAGGTGATGTCTCATTCGACTTGAAAGTGATTTTATTATAGTTTTTAACTTTAGTTTTATTCGTTAGACCAATTTATGTGTGGAAACATTGATCAAGTATTTAAAAAACATAATTGATAATCCAAGTGAAGAAAAATATAGAAAAATTCGCCTATCGAACAGAGCATTTCAAGAAAAGGTGGCCGGAACGGAAGGTGCTTTTGAATTTCTCAAAGCAGCAGGGTTTACTAGGGAACAATTAAACACGCAGGATGGATCTGAAGAATTCTTCATTATGTCTCAACCAAGTGCTTCGGATATTAAAAAATTGGAGGTATTTTGTTTTAACAGAAATGGTGTTATTACTCGTAGTTAGTTAGTTAATTACGAATATAGTAACGAAAGTTGAAAATGATGGTGTAGGAATTGGTGCAGAATTTGAAAGTTCCATTCAAGTTCACGTTACAATTGGACAGAAATGTTCAAGTGTTGCGTCCATCTCAGGCAAAAACCCAGCATCAGATACCAGATGACTTTTATCGTTATACTCCTGATGAAATTAAAAGAGAACAGCAACTGAGGTAAAAAGAAGTTCGCCGAATTGTTCGGTTTACTTATTTTACTTTTCTACGAAACCATCTATCCATCATTTAATTTAATTACAGAACTGAAGCAGTGGATAGTGCATCGGTACTAATAACTAAAGCTATGCGTGAAAAGCACAAGAAAAAAGAAATGAAGAAATACAAATATGCTATTATAAGAATTCGTTTCCCTGATAATCTCATTCTTCAAGTAAATTGATGGGTTTTTTAACATCATTATAATGTGTTGGTATACTTTTCATGTGTGTTGGTATTTTCTTTTCTTTAGGGTACATTTTCAGTGTACGAAAAGTATGACGATATTGTTAAATTTGTAAAGGAAAATTTATGTAAAGATTGCGAATTTTCATTAAGAATCGCAGATGCTAACGAAGACTTTACTGATGAAGATCTTGATAAAACTTTATTCGATTTGCATTTGGTTCCTGCTACTCTTCTAAATTTTCGTTGCGCTGATTCTACGATGTTGTCTTATCTCAAACCGGATATCGAGATTCTATTACAAAGCCTTTGAAGTTGAATCGCTGTGTTTGACTTGACGAATGATGAGTAGATTTGGTTAATTCAAATCGTTGAATATTTGGATAAAAATTTTGAGTGTTGATCACCGTCACTTAATTATATAATCGTAAAATCAAGAAGTTTTTCGAAACTATTGTCTACTGAATTATTAAGAGTATTTTCGAATTTGAAAATGTTATCAATCGACCAATTTGAATAATTTAAACTCGTAAATTCAAGCAGATTTTTCATATTATGTATACTGTCTAGAATTATTTCAGTTTGTTTGTGTTTCTCCTTGTAATATTCGTATGAGATAATTGATGGTTTAAAGTAATGTCAATATTATTTAAAATAATACTATCGTAGAGTGTGAAATGAATTGACGTATGTATGTATCTAGGAAGTTTTATTCTTAGGCTTCATTATGCTTCTCTATTTATTTTTGTTTTTCGGTTATACTAATTTGCTTGAATTTTGCAGCTTGAAAATAAAGATTTTGTTCACCATTATACAATGATAAACGTATACCTAATTTTTCTTTTTTTTTAAATTTTGTGTTATTTTTTTATTTGAAAAAAAAGTGAGAAGCGTTTAGATATTTGAAGTTTCCTGTAAACGTATTTCCGCATTTTGTTCGATATTTATTTAGTAATTGAAAGATTACTTTGTACAGAAATGTTTTTTTGTAAGAAAATCTCTGAGAACTACAACCGACTTCATTGTATTTCTAATGCTGCATATAAAAAAGTACAAAAAGGTGAGTAATTTTATCAGTTACATATATGAACATCTTTAGTTTGTACACAGGATTCACATTTCACGTAGCAACACCAATGAAAAGTACAATTACACTTCTCTTTAACCGAAACTTTTCGAGTTGTGTAACCACGATCGCAACATAATTCATCGCAACTTCCCAAAATTTTCGTAACTTTGTTACATTCTCTGTTCTCAGTTCCTGCGTAAAATTGAAATTACATAAAATAATTTCTCTTGTAGGTACATAACAATATGAACAAATAAATATATAAATAATTCGCAAAGTCTTATTTCTTTTTTAATATAATAGTTCTAATCACGCTTTTGTGCAATTCGTTTTTGCTATGAAAAATTCAGATAAACCTTAACGAATGAAAATAGCAACAGAAAATTACCTAAACTTCCTAAGGTGATATTTTTTTCGCAGTAGCTTGGTGATTGGTGAACATACACCAGGTCGGTTACTGTAGGTTTACGTGTGCTGGAATCCTTCATTTGTAACCTGCCATTTTTATTCACTTTTACTTGAATAACATCGTCATACTTTTTTTTGATGTAATCTCCTACATTATTACAAAAATTACTACTTTAAATTTAAAAGTAAGAAATATATGTTACTTCCTTCAAACTTCTTCTACGTGCGTTCAAATGAAGCGATTTCGACAGCATCGCAAAATGAACACTGATTACCTACATATTTTTAAAATTTGAAATGACATTTATACCTATTTCGCGAAAAGGTGAAAGTTGATGCCAGCAAGTAACTAAGCTGCATGATCCTGATACTCCGTGGCATTTACAACTTATTCGCGTCATTTTCAATACAGCCTAAAAGAAAAATTTGTTTATTTTTATCTAAAAATTATTGCTTTTATGCGTAAATATTATAACGGAAACGAATTATGGTGTAAAATTGTAATGCCTACTCTTCTTCCAGCTTCATAATTGTGCAAAGTCATTAAAAATCGACCGTTTTCTTTTGCTTCAGTTTTTCTACGATGCATTATTTCTTTTTCTTTAGTATCAATGAAATTTCTTGTAAACCTGAAGCATAAATAAATGAAAAAAAATCCGTTTTCAAGTACTTTAATACAATGTAACAGATTAGGTCGTGTTCAAATTTAAGAAAAGAGGGTAGATTGTATGGTAGGTACATTGTGTATTATGGGGTTTTGAGAGTATAAGCATAATCCGATACAGAGGAATTTTGAAATAAATCACATAATTTTTCAGGAAGCAGTATTAAACAACTAACTTCTTGTTTTGGTTTAAATCTCATTTTTTAAGGAAATAACTTACCGAACAATTTGGTAAAGAACAACGACCTTTGGATTTTTGACTAGAATGTTTTTTTTTTGTTACTTTCGCGATTTTTGCTTTCAAATTGGCTCTAAGATAATCTATTATTACTTGTAACCGTATTCCAAATTGTCTCCGCATCCTTTCCAAACCCATTCTTTTGACAAAGCGGTTGGTTTAGCAATGGTGGAACATCCACAACGAGCTAATTGGCCATCACGACAATTTCGAGCAATGCCATGCATTACACCTGCCGCTGTGATGGCTTGTACAAACGCTGCTTCTTTATTACCTACGAAAGAGAACATGAAGTAAAACAAGTTGTAATTTGAATGCGTTATGAAATATTTATTGAAAAATTTATTAAAACATTCTTTAGTCTGCGTTTTACCCACCGAATTTTAGAAGAGGTCCCAAAAAAATCGATTGTTGCGGTGCTATTGTACAATTCCATCTATGGTAACGAAATTGCCATTGGCATTCTTTCAAACTACTCTGTATACTTTTATTTACATATTCCATGTGGTCTTCATAAAGGTGACAATGTTTCAGTTGTCCGGATGATAATCCTTTTAATTTATTGCAAATGGATGATGGAGTTGAAAATGATTTTGAGGCTTTATCACGAGTAACCGGTGCTATTCTATAAATTTTTAAAAGAAATTAAACAATCAGCTGTACATTTTTAAAATCAAAAAATGTTTTACTTGTTTTATTTTTTCCCTGTTCAAGAAACAAAAGTCGTTCATCAAATTTTTAATTAATTTTATGCACCCACTTATAGAATTATATGTATCTATGTTATGATTATCGCATTGCTTGAATAGGTATTTGTAATTGAATAAATCAAACCGCGACACTTTAATAAATCGTCTGGAATGCAGGAACATTTTACATTGTTATTTGTGTCAAAAAATTATGCAATGCAATGAGTGTCTCAGCTATCAAATATATACCCTGTCATTTATTTTTGCACACATCAAGAGACAAAAATAGTGCTTTAAAAGGGGCGAACTTGAGTTAATATGGCTCGTTTAAATGATATATTCGAAGAGTACGAGTCAGCCAGCAGCTACATCGCAGTTGCCATATTATTAAAGCTCAGTTACGGGAGGGTTGCTCCGTTCCTGTAATGGAAAAAGTACTAGGAAAACCAGAAAATGAATTATTATCGCGATAAGGGAATTTATGACTGCCTTTAACTTGCATTTTTGCTGTTTCAACAAAGCAACTTGCGAAACGGATTTCCAAAAATCCATGTAATTTGTCTCGTTTCAACGTCATATAATTCTTAAATGTTTTTATTCTTTTATTTCTACCAAAATTAAAGTAATAAATCAACATTACGTTGAAAAACTGCACGTTGATGGAATAATTTAATACCTACCTAAGTATATCCTGAGATCGTATTTATGTGGTTTAATGATAAAGTTTTCTAAACTTTTTCGTAATACTTATTGCAATTACAGAAATTTAAAATTTAAAATTATTCTCACTATCTCACAGTTTTATTAAATCTTTTTATTTACACTTCTATAATTATATTGTATACTGTAACAGGCGTGTGTCATCGAATAATAATTTATAAACCTAATCGTCAAAAACATGGTGATTTGGGTTTAAGTACCATAGTTACCTACTTATTATTTTTCTCTTGCATATCTAATATTCTTACTAATTACTTAATACCTAGTTTATGTTTACTACCTATTTAGTATGCACTTTCTAGGTTTATATTTAATGAATCGCCACAGTAATGGATATGAGTATGTTATTTAAAATTTATTCTCATTTTTACTGGTTTTTTTCCAAAAATGATTTGAAACATTTTTAACAAAGGTTTTCAGTATAGGTACTACTCTTTATGTGGTTTATATTCTCTTTCAATTGTATCCTATTTGTTAATGCCCCCAAGCTAATCTTTATACCTATCAACACCCTAATCAACTTTCAAAAATGGGACAGCTTATGATAAATAGCCAAGGCAGCTGTTGAGCTGTACAAGTTGTAGCGATGAATAATTAGCCTGCTGTGCTTACGTTAATCAGAATACTCATTCAAACATTTTGAAGAGAGGTTTGTAGGGATAAACAATAAAATGAACCTTTACTGTAACGCTCTTCAAAGGTTCAAACGATGCCAAATGATCGTGCACATTTATTAATGAAGAAACACGTGATGCAAGTACATAAGTAGTAATTGTATAAATATATATTGCATAAATGCCTATTAGCGTGCATTTTTTTTTTGCAATACTTCAACATTTACTAATGATACATGAATTGAGAGTAAAAAGGTCGGATCTTTAAAAGTGGAAATTTGTAATGTAAAATATAATCGATGATTTAGCCGATTAGGAGCCGAATCACAATTGTGATCGAAGTAAATAAGAATTTTCAATTGAATTAGAATTTAAATTAAATATTCGTTTCAAACTGTAAATTTTCGCAAATGATAAGCCTGATTAGGTTTAAATATATTCTTTTTAGGGAAATGACAGCCAAGTTAAGTTACTATACATACGTATTTTTTTTAATTGACGAATTTTTCATGAGAGTAAATTTATTTTGTGATTCTATTCTTACAAAAAAAGTAAATTAATAATAATAATAATAATTACTAATGAAAACATCGGTATAATCTCCTAAAGATTGAAAAATTGTACGAAAACGAGACTACTTGTGAATGAATTAATATTTTCATAATTGCTTTGAATAATTGGTAAAATTTGAACTTACCGCGTTAAAGGTGAAGCTGTATTGAAAACGGAAGAAGTATGGGTTAAGTTGTGTATTTCGGTGGTTTTTGATGCAGAAAAAGATAAAAAAATTATTAAAATGATTTGCCAATTTAGTTTCATATTTCACCTATTTTAAAAATGCTTCAAAGCGAAATAATATTACATTTTATAATTCAACACTTCAAATAGAGCTTTAATGTTTTTTAAAAAAAGACTGATTGAAAAAGAAAAAGAATTTTCATCATGACTTCAGCACGTAAATGCATACTTGGTTACTTACTCCAGTGAAGTAATAACGGACATGCTATACGAATACTATCTTTCGTGTTTTCAGCCCTCCTCAGTAGAAATGAAACGCCACGATTCCACCTTTTTTACGTGTACGTTTATCAACGCCTACTTCTCCTTTAAAAAATTAAAAAAAAATGTTTGTTTATATCTCTCTCTAAAAAAAACTGATTTTACAATGTAAAATTATTACTCACAATTAGTTCGTAAAGGCCTAACTCATTAAAGTATTTCTCTGTTTTGTAATATAGCGTTTAAAATCATATAATTTCTTTTCTTATATTAAATCCCTAATATAATTTTTTCAACGTAATTTCTCTTAGTGAAGTTGTCGTGAAAGATACCCTAAATCTTCAGAAAGTACGATCCTTTTTGAAAAAAAAATTATTGGGAAGTACATATATGAGAATTTTTCCTTATAAGAAAAATGTGTCAGAGACACAAATTTCGCGATACATCTTTAAGTTATGCCATCATTCAAGTATAGAAAATAAGCAAAAGTTGAACTCAACGACCATGGTAGATCTTATGATTAGAGAATACTAAATTCATGCCTCATGCTAACATTTGTCTAGTTCTCGATGTTAAAAAACAATCGGAGTACGTCAGAATTTATGAAAAATTCTATACTTTCCAATTTCTTGAATCCCGAAGACGAAATAATATTGCAAGTATTCAGAAAAAGAAGATAAAATTCAGTTAATATTTTCCGAATTAAAAATTCAAGGAATGTTCTTTCACGAAAATGATGATACTATATAGAGACTCCTCCGTTCAACCATCAAGGTGGAGGAATGTAATGGGGATGAAAATTTCAAGTATGCTAATCTTGAAAAAATACAAAACTTCAAGAAAAATATAATTCACTTCAATAAACATTGAGCCGACAATTTAAACAATTTATTATAAAACGATTTTTCGAAGCACTACATATCTGCAGTGCTCCATTTATAAGCTTCCTCTTCCACTGCTTCCTTAGCTTTTGCTTTACCAAGCCACTTTACTTCATATCCGTTGGATCTATCTACTCCGTCCCATTTATGACCAGGAGCAATACCAAAACGGTTCTGGGGATATGCTCCTTTGTACTTGGGCTTAGAATCTGTATAAAAAATTAGTATAAATTAAAAAAACTATTAAGTAAAAAGTAACATGATTATTTATATGCGTACGTATATATTATTCTTACCATCAGAAAGGTCCTCTCCATTTTTATTAATTTTCATAGCTGCAAATGGGTCCCCTTCACGACCCACATCTCTTAAGCGTTTTTCAAGATCAGCATCATCGACGTAGCGGGCTAAAGGTTTCGACATTTCGCGTAAATCCGAAGTCAATTTTTCATTTTCATCCTCGATTTGTTTCAATCTAAAACAGAATTTTTGTTCAGTAGACTTTTTTCTTAATTAAATCAACATTGAACGCAGAATTTTTGATAGGTAGTTAGGTACATACCCTTTTCCCCATTGATAGTACTGTTCAGCTGTCACTTTCTTCTCATTTTTGTTATTTTCCGAATCTTTACCACCAGCTAATACCGAATTACGTTCATTTCTCAACGAGTTATTTTCTTGTTTATTTTCCTTGACAGACGTTTCTGCATCACTTCTGTTTTGTTCACGTGAATGACGACGAGGTGAGCATTTTCTGGACGTTTTCACGGTCGAAGAGTCTCGAGTTTTTGAGTGTTTTTTCTCGGAATGGTGCAATGAATCGGATTTTATTTCAGAATTTTTTGCTAACGAACTACGACTTTTCTTTCTTTTACTTTTGAATTGATCAGAACTAGAAGATGATGAACAACTGACGTCGTCTGTTTCATGTTTCTTTGAAGTTGAATTATGGGGCCTTTTCTTTTGGTGGTTTTCTAAATCGTGACATGAAGTGTTTTGTTCATTACTTGGTAGACGTTGTTCAGACTGATGATCATTCTGAACACTGCTTTTTTCTTCCCCTACGAAACAACAGAAATACATTTTGAATTTAAAAATAATTTCTTCAAAAATGTGAATTATATCATTTTACAAATTTGAACATTCTAAACAACGTGATGATTACTACCTTTGTTCACCTCAGGCACAGGAGCCCATCGATTACTAGTTTTGTATTCTTCCAAACGTTTAATTAGTTTAGGTCTTTCATCTATTATCGCTGCAATTACAGGAGCGTCTTCACCCGTTTCTACATCGAAATTCTCTTCCACGTAATGATTAGTCAAGTCATTATCATCTATTACCTTTACATTCGATCTACACATAAAATTGGCACATAACTACATTAAAATAAAGTTATAAAATTACTGATAGGATTCATTACAATCACCTACTTGATAGATGTTTTTTTCTTTGATTTACTTTTAGATTTTGACAGATATCTTTTTAAATACTCTTTCTGAGATATTGTTCTGAGTGAAGTCTTGTCAACGCTCATGGTTCATAAAGAGAGTTAATCAGTAACTTGTATAATTTGAAACATGAGAATTGTAGATTATATACGTATAAATCAGCGTAGGTTTGTATCTTCGTAGTTCTATTCTAACTGTACCGATTATAACGTAACTGTAAAACACTAATTACTTCAATTTTTCAACTCTCAACTCTGACTCTGTAATCCGTATCTCCGCTAGCCCGTTTGTTATCACAGTTTTCGTGTTGATTTGTTGCTGTTTGTTTTTGTGCTTAGTCTAGCTAAGCCCGACAGACTCGTCATAGCAAGGAGCAACAGAAGTTATGACGTCTCGTCGTCGCAATGCAATGAAATGAACAACTAATAAGTCGTAAGACTTGAGCTAAGGTGTTGGGCAAGAGGTATGCAAGGGGTACGTGAACTTCGGAGTAAATGATAACTGAATATGAATACTGATAAAACATGGCAGAAGTACTGGCGTTACGTGAAACATTTTTGGCAAAGTGAAATTAAACATAAATGAAACCATAATCACTTGCATTGAGTTTAAATTTCAATTCATGTGAATGCGAAATTGTGTTTTCAAGTTTTAACGAAAAGTAATAACAAATATGTTGACTAGGTTGGTGAAGGAACATCATGCAAAACAATCTGTGAGAAAAGAAAAACAAGGTACTTAATCAAATTTAAACTCAAGTAGAGGAAAACTTCTTTTTTTTTTAAATTTACTGCTAGTAATGATGCTCATGATTTTTTTCAGAAAACAAACGAAAGGAAGCTATTGTAGCTGCTAATGACTTGACACAGGCTTTGGTTGAACATTTGAATTTAGGGTGATTATATTTATCATTTTTTAATCGTTTGTACTTTAGTTTTAGTACACTTATTTGGTATTAATAAAATTTGCTTTATTATATTCATATTGCAGCGTAGCTCAAGCGTATTTAAATCAAAAAAAAATCGAAGAAGAAGTAAAGCAATTACATTTTAATATGGCTCAATTTTCCAAGCAAACACATCAGTGGGTTACTTTGATGGACAATTTTAATGGAGCTTTGAAACAAATTGGAGATTTAGAAAATTGGTCGAAGATTATTGAAACTGACATGAAATTTATCGCAGAATCGTTGGAACATGCTTATAAAGGTGCACACTGCACGTTGACGTACTAAACAGTTTTTGCCTTAATTTTGTCAACTTTTGTCTTTACTGATTTCTTTATTTTGTTTCCTTTTGTTTTTAGGATTACAGGAATAAAGATTCGAATTATTGATGAAGTTACGTTGAAATATTCTTTCAACAGTCGTCACAAGAATTTTACTGGATATTTTTATGGTAATGAGTTTCATAGCGTTGCTTGTTTGTTTTGTTTATTTTTTTTGAAATTTTCTCAATAGAATTAACTAATGCTAGCGCATTCAGTTATGTTGCTGTTCTTGGCTAAGAGTTTTGAATTTCAGTTGTCATTTTGTCATAATACATTGAAAAGAAATCAAAAAGATGCTATATATCAAAAAAGAAAAAAAAATGGAAAATCATCATTGTATACTGTATACTGAGACTAAGAGTGCTTTGATTTTGTTATTTTATCCCGGCTTTCTGTATCGTCTTGAAGGGGCCGTCGTAGGACGGCCCATAACCGATGAGGAGTATACCAAAATACTCGATATCTTAAAAAACCGGTTCGGACACCCGAACAGACTTGTAGAGGTCTACCTGTTGTCAGATATCATCAACGGCCTGACCAGCCGGATTGAGGCGATGGAAATGAAAGGGAAAAGCTCGTTTGTGTACGCTACATTGTACTAAGTGTCACAAATATTTAATTAATGAGGATAATAAAATTTATATTTTTTATTGATCGTTCAATTATTAATTTTTATTTTATATTTATAATTTTAAATGTTTCTCTCATACTTCGTCTTGTAAGCAAACCGAAAAAGCGAAAACCAAGTTACTTCACGTGATCGAATGAATTAATAGTTTGATACCTGAAAATAATTGATGAATGGTAGTCGATCTCAAACTCTCAACATCAATATCAATAGTGCTTGATTGATGATAATTCGTCAATTATCATCGTTGTTCTATCTTCTATTTAAATTAATTGAATTTTCAAATTCGAAAAAACAAAAAAATTAAATCTGGAAATGAATGATGTTGACTGTTGAGGAATTGAAAGGTTGAGGCACAAGTTTTGTTATTTCCTGATCTCGATCACTTGGAGTTGAACGAATTTCACGATCATTATTAGTGATAAATGTGAAACTAGTATACTTAATAAAATAATCTTAATTATGCGAGATTGCAAATGTGTATAAAAAAAATGTTTCGATTTCCACACGGTTGATAGTTCAAAAAGAAGTATTTAGTCCGTTGACGTTATATTTGCAGTGCAAGTGTTACACGCAGGTGGAACTCCGTGTGATGTTGACGAGTGAATTTAACGTTTTCCATGCAAGAAACTACGAAATTGTAGAAAGTTTGAGCTGAAGCTGAGTCAATAAAATGAAGTCATAACTTCGTAAGTCTAAGTCTGAGTGTCATATCATGATTCTGTTTCATGATCACATTGAATTTGAGTAGGAGATAGGATCTCTACGTCTTTTTTTTTGTTCATTTGGTGAATGTAAGTTCTGCCAAAATGTATTAACGATGGTGTGATGAGTAAGACATTGATGATAAATCCCGATTTTCCATGATCTAATTGAATTTCAGTTGGCACAAAGAATTTACGTATGTTGTTTAGGCTGAGGTATGTTGTTCTTTTACTTGATTTCTTAGTTAAATCTGTGGTAATTAATCTAGTTTATGTTATCTGAAGTACTTATGAAGTAATTGAAAACTGAGTTGTGATAGATCATATCGCTTTTGGAGTTTTGATTTCAATCAATTATTATATTCGTGCGTATTTCCCTTTTAAGTACTTCAACTTCTGTATTTTTGATCATGGGTTTCATCAAGTTCGGCAAGAGGTAAAAAAATATGATGCTATCTTCGTATTTTAATTTCATCGTGGGGGTATTACACAGTATTATTTCTACGCTATGTATGTAGCTAACAGCTATGTACTGATTTGTATTACATCAATAAGTAGTGTCTTGATAATTAATTTTATATCTGAATTTTCTGAAGAATTCTGTTGACTTGATGGTTTGTTTTCTAGTTTTTTACTCAAATTAATTGTTATAATTCTATCGCATGCGACATCATTTTCAATACTGTCAAAAAATTTTCCAAGAAATTCGCTTGATTATCAAGAAATTGTTTATCACGTCGTGTTGTATTTTCAATTAAAAATTGACTAATTCCAATATTTTATGATGATTGAATCGATGATATTCGCTCGCAGAATGTGTTGTTTTCACCGTCGATTGCTTCACTGTCATTCGTTTTATTCCTATTCAATAATTGAATCTGATTTCTTGTAGTTTACAAACAAGTTTTTATGCTACTTTTCTTATTGTTCACGCAATTTCAGTTTACGTCTTTTCTTTCTTTTTTTTCTAAATTGAAGTTATTCGAAGTTGTAACATAAAGCTGTATTATGCATAGTACGTGGTATGTAGTATGTACACGCCAGTTTAACGTTCAAATTCCATTAGAATTTTCATGTGAATTTTTGCTTTTGCAGTAGTATTCTTAAAGAAAAAAAAAAGGAATTGTTGTCTAAACCAGCCTTGAAAAATTGGTAAACATTAAACAATTGTGATCTTTGATGTTTTACTGTTACATATTGTTGTTATTATTATTAGTTATTGTTGTTGCGGTTAATATTTCAGATTTTGAGAAGTTGATTGTTTCTGTTAAATGATAATATGAATTGACACACTTAACGCGTGATACGACGATTGCCGCTGTAATTAATCTCATAGTTTATCTATTTTACAACTCAACGTGATGTTTTTCAATGAAAACTACATATATAACTTTTCCATATCGAATAGTTTTACTTTTGGTTCATCTGTCTTCATATTGAAAATAACGTTTTGCATTAATTTCAGAGTTTGATGATGTCTCTGGCTCCTCCTCCTCCACCACCTCCAGCTGCACCTACCCCGTCGTTTACTTCAAAATCAGATTCAAAGGATGGCAGAGGTTTATTATTAGAATCAATTAGAAAAGGCACAACATTGAAAAAGACTGTCACCGTTGATAAAAGTGCTCCGCTGATTGGTGGTATGTTGTTTTACAATTCATTACTCGATTTTAGTAAACTCTTAAACTCTTTCTTAAAAATATCGTTTTTACAGGTTCCATTGGAGGAAAATCTTCGCACACTAATAACACCAATAACCCTGCTCAAACGGTACCAAATAATAAACAGACTGATTCCTCACCTACCCACGCGGGTCTTGGAGGATTATTTGTTAATGGTATTCCTAAATTGAAAGCCACTGGCTTGCCCATTGGTACGTTGTTTTAAGTGGCAATTAGTTGAAATTCTGTCTTGATTTTATTTTCTATTACATCGTATTTGCGCTACGTTTTCAGGGCAAGCCTACCAGCAATACCGCAATGAAAATGATGTAGTCAAGACAAATTCACTCTCCGCTAATAACAATAGTGGTCATAATTCGACTAAGGTATTTATTCATCGAAACGTGATTTTCGACGTCATTAATTTGTAATTTATGCGAACGTTTATTTTTCAGACCAATAATTCCAATCGCACAAATTTTTCAAAAGTGAGAGGACCACCTCCACAGCCACCTGGATTACCCCCTAAAAATAATGCTGTACGTATGGTCTATATTTCGATTGAATAAAATTCAATGTTACTAGAATTGGTTGGCGAATATTCGATTGACGCAGGAATTATGCGTGCAGGAAGTGAAAAATACATTGATAGTTGAGTTAGATAACATTCCAAAACGCAATCTTTTTTCTTGAAATTGGTGCGTCATTTTCAAATTTAATTATTCATAAATAATTTCTATAGAGTAATGGAAATTATAGCGATTTTTAAATGTACGTTGTATTATGTCTGAATGTTCAAATGATTAAAATATTTTATTTACTATGGAGAGGTGTCGTATTTCACAGAGTAAAAAGTAGTTTTTTTTTCATGGCACAGATGACCATATCATGATTATTTTAAAATGTGATATTACTTGACCTGACTTGCTTTTACGTCTACCTCTATGGATTCTTAATTAGCAAATCGATAATCGTACATGAACTTTCAGTTATGAAAAATTACCGTATTAATTCACTTCTTAGGGGTTTGAAATGTGATTAAGAATTAGTTCTATTTTCTTTCGTTCTTTTTTTTTTATCAATTCTGGTCCGAAATTGTTCGAGTAACGTTGAATTTTGTATTAAATATAGACGTAGTTAGCTAATAATTTCAAATGCGGAAGTTGATATAAAAATAGAAGCGACTTAGATGTAATTTTTTACGCGGTGATCAAGTTATATACGATCTGTGCTTGTTTCTATTACGCTTATTTAAATTTTCAGCCTGATTCAGGAACAAATGACGGATTGCACCCGCAGAATAAATCCGGCAGTGTTAATAGTTTAAACGACAGTTACCAAAATCGTGCTTCCGACGTTGGGCAACATATCATAAATCACGGTAAACCTACGTTAGCACCGAAACCTCACAGTATTGTTAATAAGTCAATAGGTAATAAGAACACTAAAAATGAAGTGAGATCAGTTGTTACGCGAGCTCAAAGCATGAGAGTTCCAAGATCTTCGTTGAGTATTGCTGAATCGGATAATGGTGAGTATTAATATTCATTGCAGTATTTCAGTTCACAAAAATACGTATGTATATTGAATATTTATATTTTTTTCTGTTCCAGGGTCACAATATCCAGATTATAATCGATCGGAATTGCATAGAACGAATAATAAAAACAATCTACCATCTTTCTACCAGTCTCAAGAATCTCTTGGCGGAAGGAATATGCCATCTTTACCACAGGCACCATTAAACGCTACATCTTGGAGTAATTTGAGTAATCCAAATGCTACATTGAGACGATCTCACGGTTCACCATTGAGACCGCCGTTGGCTAAACCACCTCCTCCGCCTAGAATGATGACTGGACCGCCTAACTGTCCGCCACCGCCACCTCCTACACATGCGCCACCACCGCCGCCGCATCGAGTTAATCCAGCTCCGCCCCCGCCTAGGCTGACGGTTGGTTGAGATTTATTGTGTGATTTTATTTAAATATTTACTTTTATATATGCATACCGGGTGTCCGGCTGATGATTAAATTGATTCCAAAAAGAAATTCCTGAAAAGTTGTTGAAGATACAAAAGTATGAAGACTGAAAATTTTGAAAAATTTCCCCGCAACTGACTTGAGTGATTTTGAAAAGTTGAAATCAATAACATAAAAGCTTCTTACTAGTTTTCTTTTATCGAAATGATTTTTTTACAAGACGAGGTTGATGCTGAGCCAAGACTTGAACCGTGAAATTATCTTTTTTCTGCAAAGAGAGCAAATCTATGCAGTTATTTTTCACGCTGGGAAAAAACATATAAAATAAAGCAATTCATTCGTTATTAGAATGTCACTGAGAATTCAAAAAAAAATTGGATGATTTTTTTCGTAGTGAAGACACAAATATTCGAGTTTTTGAAATAGTTGCCTATCTTCTTTTCCTTTGAATTTCACCTTAAACGAATACTAATATTATCTTGACGTGAGTTTTTTATCGTCATTGAATTTTGTGATGGAAAAATTTCATTATTTTACCTACTTATGCGCTTACAAACCGCTATGCGACATCTGCGTGTTAAATGTATGAAAAAAAAAATGTGCAAGCAGTGTTTGTATTGAACGTTTGTGCATGAATTATTGTAAATCAACCAGCTACGCGTTGATTTATTCTGCGTAATGAATTTTCAATTCAAAGTTGATCATGAGAGGAATAAAAGTACGATGTTATTTTAAATTTACGAATAAACTTCCTGTTACTTTTTATTAACGTTTTGTGGTTTGGCGTTTCCATTTTTTCTGCTTATTTCATTATTCTACTGATTCGTTTTCTATCGAAAAAGTTTCTCGAGTTGAACCGTTGTTATTACTGTATTTACCTTTTCGTGTAACCGACGCGAAATTTAGTTAATTTTTCGACAACTTTAATATTTCAGATAAACACGATGAATTCTGGTGTTCCACCTGTTCCTCCAGTAAGAAATTCCTCCATGAGGAGCTCTAATTCTTCGAACAAAATGAGTAAGCGATAAATTCCTGTATTTTCAATAGAGTACGATTAGTCATCTTTAAATTATTCAATCATTTTCATCTATGCGACGAATATTTTTTTTAGTAATGAAGTTTTTAATTTATTTTATTTCAGCACCATTTGAGTCTAGATTCATATTTCATAACGTCGAAGAATTTCCATTTCCTCAGCCATATCAAAATGTTATCAAAATTTATAACAGTAGAATTCAAGGTTAGTTGATGTTTCATTATCGTTTTTTAAAGAGTTTTCTGATTTATGAATTAAAGTTGGGTAAATGGCGATGACCCCTGCATTCTAATTTCAACTTTATAATTAATAATCTACTGAAGACGAGATCAATAACGTTATGATTCGCGTGTACTTAGCTTTATGTGCTAAATGATGTTATCACGTTTAATAGATTTTTTTGTGTTTACAGCGAAACAACAGGCTCCTCAACCACCTTTGCAATTACAGCAATCGGTCAATAGAACATGGCCATGTGAAAATGCATCAAATTGTTAATTTTTTTTTATTTATGATAAGTTCATCATACATTACCTATCGGTAATCATTTTTGTATCGTTGCAGTCTTATTATTTAAAATAAGGCGTTGTTTTTGTTAATTGTTTTTTCATTTTGTGATCGAAATTGTTTTAATTTAATAAAACTTGGATTTGTTGATTTAGTGTAATGTATGTATATTCATGAAATTTCGTTTAGTGAAATATTAAACATTGTACAATAATGATAAACTCGTATCCGTGTATAGTATTTTGTAACCTTTTGAACTGTCGTAAGATGGAATTTTTGAAATTGTTTTTTTTCTTCTTCCATTATATATATTGTCTTGTTGATTATTTCCCCAAATGTAATGTTTAAAATGGATATAAAAGATCTAACCTAGTCAATATTTTTACTAATACCTTATATACAGTCAAATTTCTTACCTGTGAATTGAATGCATTATTTTACGTGTTTTATACTTAAATAATATACTGTACATAGTTGTCTATGGTAACGATGGCATCTTAAGTTGATTAACCAAAAATTCATTGACCATGGTGATGACGTCACGTGTTGACCATTTGGTGATGTAGTTGTGTGCATTTTGTGCACAGTATTTTTCCATGATAAAAATATATGGAGAGCTATGCGCTATTTTACATTTTAATCAAAAGATTTGATACCACTCGCACGGGCAATCAATTTGAGCACCGAACGATGCATACATTTGAAGCGCGGCAACCCGTTGCTCCATCAAAATATTCTTCTCATTGAATTACACGACGAAACTTGGTGAATCAATTGTATGATTTTTGATTTGTAGTAAGCAATTCATAATTGAGTTGAGCGCCGGTCGACGATATCACAATTAAACCAAAGTTTATGCAAAATAAACGGAAAAGGAATATGACAACGATATGAAAATGTAATGAATAAAAAAAAATCCATAAATGAATCATGGTATTAAAATTATTTTGTCTTGTTGGAAGTAGCGGTAGCGGTGGGTCTATTATCGTGAAAATAAGGATGAGCCATAGCTTCATCAGCGGATATTCGACTAGAAGGCCTACAAACAATGAGTCTCTGAAGTAAATCACGTCCTTTAACATTGAGTCGAGAGACGATCTGAAACATAAACTTGTCAACTGAATGGCATATGGGTGTTTGAACGTAAATATAAATAAATTACCTGCGGTAAATTTAAATTGGGAATATAAATAGGAAAAGGTTTGTAATCAGGCAGTTGCGAGACGCCGGGCCAACTTTCTTCAGTTGGTGTTCCCAAGACTTTGAATATTTTTTTCAATTGATCGTCTACGTCAGTGCCAGGAAATAGTGGTCTTCCGCTGTTAGCTAATTCTACAAAAAAAAACACAATAATTTATTTATTCCGACAAATGAGTAAACACATTATGAAAATAAAATACCAGAGAAAATGCAACCAGCTGACCACATATCAATCGAAGTAGTGTATAGCTTAGCTCCGAACAGCACATCCGGAGGGCGATACCACAAAGTTACTACTTCAGCTGAATAACACTTCACCGGTATTCCAAATGCTCTGGCCAAACCAAAATCGGCCAATTTTAATTCCCCGTTCTGTTAATAACAAAAAATACTTCGGTGAAGACAATAATGTAATGTAAGCGTTGAAAAATAAACTATACTTTTCACATACCCGTGTGATTAATAAATTTTGCGGTTTCAAATCACGATGGAGAACGTTATTATTATGACAAAATGCTAAACCTCGTAATAACTGATACCTAATAAAAGGTTATAAAATTACATCTATTTTGGGTAATAAAAAAACATATAGATCTTACATGAAAGAACGAACGACATTCATGTCAATATCACAATTTAAACCATCGAAATACTTCTTCAAATCTTGTTCACAATATTCAAATATTAGGACCAATTTTTTTTCACTATGTAAGACATCGTATAATCGAACAATGTTTTTATGCTTGAGTTCCTTCAAAAGACATATTTCTCGTAATGCAGAAGACGGAACACCCTGAAAAATCAAACTTCTGAGTAATTCATAAAACAATTTGAAAAAAATGAGTGTTTTGTAATGGAGAGTTAAATCCATTTTGGAGTAACAATTCATTCGAAGTGATTTAATTATATTTAAAATATATGATAACTGCTTTTTATACCTCATCATCGTCATCCAATCTGACTCTTTTCATCGCTACGATTTCCAAAGTTTCCCTGTTCTTCGCCTTGAATACTGTCCCATAGGTTCCTACAAAATTTACATTTCATTCAATTCGACCATAACACAGTACAAGTTAAGTAAGAGCGATCATTAAATACAAAATAGGATTTTCATCAAAAAGTTTATTGCATACATACCTTCGCCAATTTTTTCCAATTTTTCGTATTTCTGCATCTTTAAAGTAAACAATCAATCTTTCATCTTCATGTCAAAAATGTTCGAAAACACCAAATCCAAAGCAAGTTAATGACCGCTGTAATTACTGCAGAATTGTTAATTCTAATTATGGATATTATATTATGTAAGTATTAGAATAATGGAATTATGTGACATCATTTCAAAATAGATTTAATACTTATGAGATGTCATACATTCATGAATTCACATGTAAATTTATTTCGAAAAATAAAAATTACTATCACATCACTGCTGTACTTCCTCCTTCCTCGCGTCTCCGCAAAACTGCTTTATCTCATTTGCACAGGCGCAGTTGTGATTGCCCACGCTTATCAAACGCCAAAGCCCTTACAAAATATCGATATCATCATCGATCAACTTCTATCAACTTCAACACTCTTGAGTCTTGTGACTTGAATATTCTCAAAAAAAAACAGCAAAAAATTTGATTTCTCCATCTTTCAGTGTTTTTTATTTCGATTTTTCAACATTTTTTTTAAAAAAATGACTAAAATGAGACGGAAAATAAATGAGAAGAACAAAGGTGTTCGGTAACATCGATAGGTCAAACTATCGATCGCTAATATCGATAATTCACATGGTTTTGTCATTACTTGATAAAAGTTTGATTTGAATTTTGAAATTTCTGATATCGTGATAAAATAGAAAATATGGAAATATAGCCATAAAGGATCGTACATGTTAAATTGGTTGTAGAAATAAAAGTACGTAAATGTAACGGTACTGTAATAAAGTACGTATAGATTTTAAAGAAATATTTTTCTTCAGTTGTCAATATGCAAATACAAATAAAACTCCTTGGACGAGATCCATATTTTTTCCAAGTAAGTCATTTTATTCTCAATTAGTAAAAAAGCTCGGTTTAACCATGATGGGTTATTATATAATTTCATTTTTTCAACTAACATTTGTATTTATTATCTGTATTGCGATTAGGTGGCTTCGGACTCGTACATTTTTGATTTTAAATTTCAAATAGCCCAATGTATCGGTATCCCCATCGAAGAGCAAAGATTAGTGTTTCAAGGCATAATTCTACAGGGTAATTATGTGAAAATTTCTGTTAACAATTTTACTCCGTTATTAACACTTTT
Organism: Maconellicoccus hirsutus; assembly: GCA_003261595.1. Classification (NCBI taxonomy): domain Eukaryota; kingdom Metazoa; phylum Arthropoda; class Insecta; order Hemiptera; family Pseudococcidae; genus Maconellicoccus; species Maconellicoccus hirsutus. Next base: position 47,247 of record QBDW01001057.1, read on the forward strand.
TTATTGTCTAGATGAAAAAAGATTGGAACAATATAGTAATATTCAAGATAATAGTAAGATTCATCTGATCGTTATTATTAAAAAAAAGTATCCATTATATCACAAGATGTATGAAATCATCCGTCCTCATTGCAGTGAAAAAGAATCAAACAAAATATTGAGCGTGTTCATGAGGGTGAGTAATTACGACAAAAATCGCGATATAATAGATAAAATGGTGTTAGTTGCTAGTTGCTGTTGATACCTACGAAAAATTATGCGTGCATGTCGTATGATACCTCAAATTCAAAATATAATTTGTCGTAAAATTTCAGCAGGTCATGTTCAGCATTTTTTGACGATTTTTTAAGCTGACAACTTCTTTTTGTGTTGGGTAAAAATTCTAAAAATTGAAATATGAGACCACGTAATTTTAAATTTCTTGGTGTACCTAATTAAATTATTATTATTTTTATAGAAAAAAGGAAAAATTCATCTTATATTTTTCATTTTTCACCGTTTCTGTACAGTTCGACGCCAGCGATTTTTGGAAAATTGTACCTTTTTGTTTTAAAAGAATGAATCTTTTAAGAAAAAATCATTTTACGTTGATTCGATAACTTCAAAAGAAATTGGTAAAAATTTTGATTGAGAGACTGTAGAAATTCAAAAAAAATAGTTTTAATTCAATCAACCTTTTTTTGAAATTCACTAAGAATAAAGTTGAAAATCTGTGGTAAAATTTGACCATAACACTATGATAATTTATCTAAATTTCACTCATTGGTAAGTTTACTATTCTAGGCAGCCTTTTATTGCGAATCTGAATAATGCTGCATTCATTTATGGTACAAGTACATAGTTACGAAGTTACGATATTTCATGTAAAATTTTTAACATATCAATTTTTGTATTTAGAAAATGTATGATTTATTCCGTTCACTAAGTTTGGATGACCTTGAACGAATTGCTCAAGAAGCTCTACATAACAAATTTGTCGAAAATATGGAAAAGGATGTGGACAAGCTGCCAATGATTCATTGAATATCGTATCAATATCATATCTTCTTATATATAGAAAAGGGGCTGTGTACCTATTTTGTAAGTTTATTTTCTCTTTATTAATCGTTATTAAATATCATCTGGAGGATTGGGAGAAAGATTTTAAAAAATTCCTTGTTTTCATTCCAAAAATTATTATTTTTTATTTGAAAATCGTATTTTGAATTGCTCAAACACTTTTTTAAAGTAATTACTACTTCGTGTGGTGATTTTATTAATTTTTTCAATGCAAAAAAATATGCTTGGAAACTTGGGTTCCTTGATTCTGAAATCTCGTTATTTGTTTATTCTCTCAACCCTGTTAATTTGTGTTGTATCAGTTCTTTTGTGATGAAATAAACGATATACTATTTAAACGAGTTTTTTTCTCAATCTTGTTACTTCTAGGATAAGTAAGTACTTTATGGCGTCTAATGAACAAAGCATCTCTTTCAAAAATATACGTAGTAAGTTGTGTACCGTACGTTACAGTTAAAATTGATTCTATTTTTCAAGTGACAACGTTTTGAAAATTTTTCGGTTGGGTTGGGTTTAAAAAATGTCTGATTTTGTTGAGTTTAGATAAATTTTGGGTTGAGTTGGGTGTTCTTCTCTCCAGGAATTGAATTAGATTGGTTCTAAACTGAGAAATATAGATATTTCGGCAGTTTATATTCAAAGAAAACGGTCCACCGTTTTGAAAGTAATTCAACGGCGCTTTATCGATTCTACAGTATTCTATCCCTTTTTATAAATTATCTTTGTATAAGTTGAAATTAGACATCGAATCCGTGCTAGGCACTTGCCGATCTACCGCGAAGGTCTGGAAGTGTTCGTTTCGTGTCCTACTAGTACATTACAAGTTGGCAACCTTCATGAAGTAACATTTCATAAGTGAATCGAGAGTATTAACGATATTTTCCTTGAATTCTGAAATTCTCATTTTGTGCGTTATTTCGCAAGTGAAACGTTTTTAATTGAATCAATATTGAAAGATGTGCAGAATTTGACTGAGCGTTTAATTTTTTCTAATCAAAAATTATTAATTGTTTTGATTGAGAAGCGAATTTTCGGTAACGAAGATTTTTTGTAATACTTGCGCATATTTGATACATAAAACCAATGCAAAAATTAACAAGTCAAGAGTTGGAGATTCAAGATTTCGTCGATGATTGCCGCATTTTGTACAAAATATCTTTATCGACGATTAAATCGTTATTATATTCGGAAATGTCCGATAATTTCACTCCAGAAGTAAGAGCTCTTAAATTAAATTGTCCAAGTTGTCCTGTTTATAAATTTTCTAAACTGAAATTTGATGCGAATATTGAATCTGAATAACCGATGCTTTTTACCTAGACAACGTCCATAATTTTAATATTTTAGGTGCTATCTCGAATCTCATCGGATGTAGAAAACATAACTAGCTTATATGAAAATATGTCTCAGTTGAAAATGAAAATTCATCCTCATTTACATTCTGCTTGCTCTTTACAAACGTTTAAATATGAAATATGGATGCGCAGAACACTTTTCAATTTTGATGCTTTACTTTCGAGCATGAAAAAAATCATTCAAAAATTGTTGAAGCTGTATATCAACGACTCACTAATCGCCGCTATCAGGTTAGTCTAATGATTCATCAAAATCTAGAATTCAAAGACAAAAAAAATTGACAGCAATCATAGCTGTAGTACTGGATTATTGAGGAAAGTACCCACAGGCCACAGCACTTCGTGGAATAAGTTTCATTGCTCTTTTAATTTTCATGAAATCATACATTTAAAAAAAATTGACAAAGCAGAAAAGGGAGACTTATTCTAATGGATATTTATTATGCATTTTAGACTAATCAATTCATACAATGTTTTAATAATGATATACAATACAGCAAGCTACGACATTACTACTTCAAAATCTGAGATGCTGAATCATAATAACCGAAAACAAATTACCATTCATCGAATTTTAAAAGTAGGTACAAGAAATTATTAAATATCACGAAGAATTGCTTAAAAATGAATGTGATTTTTCTTTGCTCAGATTATTGCTCATGATAGGACAGAAGAATGCGCTTATATGCTCATTGTGTACCTGATGGGAAAATACAGTGAAATGGAAAAGATCAACTATCTTAATTCGGATTTAACAGACATTGAAGAAGATAATTCGAAAAACTGCGACGATGATGCGCAACATGAATCTGACAACACCAGTATTTTTGTTTATAAGTAAGTAACAACATAAATTTCTATACAGGGTTATTAAGCCTGTGGTTATTTCTGTCTATTGTATTTAATAGGGTATTTTATTTTTAACAAGTGTTTTGCTTTGCATTTCTATTTGACCATTGTTTCAAAAAGAACCTAAAAATTGTCATTTTTTCAGAACTCTTACTCAATACGCGTCTCCTCCAAAAAGCACTTCAGGAACTAGCATTAATTCTAGGAATTACGATCATAATCAGATGCAGGATATTGCGACATCAGCTTTTATAACCGCTGAACGTAAACGGCTAGATTTATTATTTTCTTCTATAATTGTCACAAATCCTTATAAATTTTTTACCGAACAAGAACTAAAAATTTCCAAGCGATCAGGTTCGTTCTGTTTTTTAAAAGAAAAATGTCTTCAAACTTGATGTAAGTACCTATTTACTGATGATTGTCTTTATGCTTATTAGGTTGTGCGAAAATTTGTTCTAAAGTAAAATTAAAGTTGATGGAAACGTATGAACATATGTTGTGGCAAAATATAGGAATAGTTGGAGAGCATATGTTGTTATGGTGGACTGATTTTGGTTTAGGAAGAAAAAATCAACTGGTTTCTCAAAAATTTAATGCATGGTTGAAACAATATTATTCATCAGGTAAAATTACAATATTAATTTTTTCAATATAACGTGTAAAATTAAAAATATTTTTTATACCTACCTACAGTAAACATATGCACCACTATTCAACCAACAATCCACAGTTTACTCGATTCCTTATGCTGCTACATCACATCTACATCATGGGATGAATTATTTACTCAAACGTTAATATCCGTCAGTTATCAGCATTCTAAGCATAGTTTGAATAATATTGGTTTGGTAATTGTTTTGAGCTGGGACACTTATATTTATTACCTATATTTATTAGATCACTAATCAAAACAATTGAAAAATTTTCCTATTAAAATTTTTTAATAAGTATCATAATTTTTTCACAGGGGACTAAAACAGGACACTTTTTTTCGGACATGCTTTATGATATGGTGTTTCTTACAAACAGTTGTGAAGGCTCAAACTGGACTCAACAAGATTTAGAAAATTTGCCCCTCGTAGAACAAATTCCGTTATTGCACAGATTAGATCATTCAATACATTCAGTAAGAGTTTGGGCTTTAGGCCGAGCAAAACACCTCACAAATTGTTGGAATATGGAACAATTCTTCAGAGTAACTCATGTTGACATAAATGCATCATTATATGCACTTAGTCTATTGAAGGTGCGATATTTCCCTTTACTCGCTTTCTACTTTACGAAACGTTATCAAGTTTTCAATCAGTATAGATTACGCAAAACCTGAATTCATTAGAAAATGAAAAATCGCATTTTATTGTATGTTCAAAAATGAAGGCAAAGTTGGTCTCAGAAGTCAATGTAAATATTGAAAAGTTGCAAGTAAGTAAAGACAAATAGGTATGCAAAATTTACATTTTATAGTTTTATGCGAAAGAATAAATTTTTACGTATAGGAAGTTCCAAATTGTAGTTTGAAGATATTAGCATCAATTTGTAAAATTACAAGTTTAGCATATTTGAAAATATGTTTTCCTCCACAATTGTACTGGCAACAGCGATGCGAAATACAACCGAAATCTGCTAGTAATTACGTGGAGAAATATCTTGGTATATTTACCTATTAACATAAATGCAAATGCTTGTACGGTAGGTAACAATAAAAATTATTTTTTAGATGAAATATTAAAGCCAATTTTACTCGCTTCTCAAAATTTGCCATTACCGATCCAAAAATCAGTTTCAAAATTAATTCTAGAAATATTATGTGAAGCTTGGTTAGATCATATTTACAATTTTCGCATTAAATTCAGGTAACCATAAATCATCATCATACCTATATTATGTAATTACCTATGCAATTAAGAATTTAATTTGTGAATTATCAAATTGACTTTAGCGAGTGGGGTGCCATTCAACTACTGGTAGATTTTGGTGCGATTCAAACTTGGATCAAAGAGAAAAGCCTCATTAATTGTGAAATTCGGATGTTTTTAACTGCAGACGAAATTTTAAGAAGATGTGAAGGGGTTGGCCGTTTACTACTGAGGCACCCAGGAGAATCTATCGTGATGAACAGTGAACAAAAAACTTCTCCAGCTGGTAAAACTTTAAATTTTGAAATAACATGATTATGTTACCGTGTTTTGATAAATAATTCATTAATCATCAGAAGAAACGCAAATTCATGATATAGAAAGTATACCGAAGATAATGATGCCTCCTGAAATGTACGTACCTAATCAAGAAAAATGGTTGGAATTGCGACTTGATCAACAAAAATTGACTATATCAACATGTTGTTAAATTTTTACATTCA
>QBDW01001059.1:0-13542 GCA_003261595.1 Maconellicoccus hirsutus
TACCACTGGTACCATTACCGTGTCAGTTCAACCGTTTATTTTCCCCAAGAGAGAGTACTTTTATCACAACTTTTTAACTCAAATCATGCTTACCGGTACTTTGGATTCTAGGATATGGATAGTTCTAATGGCAGCTCTGCTATCCGGAGTAGGAGACGCGTGTTTGCATACACAACTTTACGATAGTTTGGGGTCCATGTACCCTAACGATAGTGCTTCTGCATTCGCAGTCTTCAAGTTTATTCGGGTACGTAGGATCATTGGTTTTCTTTGAATTACCTCTTTTCAGAATTCCTTTCCATTTCGCAATGCCTCTTGTTTCAGTGTGTTGCCACAGCTAGTAGCTTCTACTACAGCAAGTATCTCGGTTTGCATGTACAAATTGTGATTTTAATTTTATGCAGTGTTATCTCGTGGCTTATATACCATTACGTACAGTGCTTTACAACCAGAAGTGAATCAAACCAAGAACAACTGAACGAGCAGCCTTTGACAGGGAAACAACAATCGATTGCAGAAAAAGCTTAAGATGTATGAAATGTTGGAACATGAGTTAAATATTTAAAAGCTGCCTTCCCCCCCTTTTTCTTGTGCACAATTTCTAATAAATTTAATCGATACTGTGGCTTTTTCTTTTTTTTTTTTTCATTTGCTTGCGAGCCGAGTACATCCGAGTACATCCGAGTACATCTTTTGATAGAGGTATTGAGCCACTAATCCCTCCCAAAAGAAGGAACTTGCGTTTAAACGAGTCCATACTCTTGCGAAGTTTGTCTTTGCGTTTCTTTTTCAAACGTTTCTTCAACGTATTACCTACGTCCGTCTTCGGTACATGTCCGCTGCTCGTCGCCGGACGTCGTGGCCGCTTCGAAGGTCGACCTCGGTTCGTGATTACCGAACGACGACGATCTCGAGCCCGTATCGTAATCGGCGAACGTCTTATGGGACGAAGAGCCGGGCGAGAGTTGACGCCGCAGACTCCGTTTCAGCATAATTATGATAACATTCCTACGCAGCCATAGGAAGCAATCTCATAAAGCTGAAATTTTATTAAGAGAAATAATAAGTTATCTAATTATAAATGGTACGAGTTCGTGGTATTAATTTTTGCATTCCACCTCCAAACCTCTCATGATGAAAAATTAATAATTCTTTCATCATTTCAACAACCTCTTCCCTCGCTATCTCCAATTTAAAGGAATGTATCGATATCTAGTTTAATACTCGAACTTAATTTCGTTGAATTGGGTGTAATTTATCTACGAAGGAATGCTTTTGCGACACGCACGTCATTTTTACTACACCCAGAAAAACACTAGATTGCCACCGTTGGATTTGAAAATGAAGATTTCGTGTGTTTTGTTGGTTTTGTTTTATGTTATTTCTGCCGTGTCAGAAAATCATACAGATTTGTTGAAGTCGCTGTTGCGGAAATTGAACGAAACGTCGTCGTCGTCGTCGTCGTCGCTGAGGGCTATTACTCGATAACACGACGTGGCCATAATTTTGAATGTATCATCTACACGTCAACCGTCAGAACCTAGCACAACTAGGAATCCCATTTGTAGTGCACTATATGCTTTGTTTGATGCTGAGGAGACAACTCAAATGGTCACAGAGTCTTCGGCGATAACGAGTGAACACCATGAACAATAACGGTAAACACGGAAAATATCACCTCCCCCATGATAATTAATGAACCACCCCTACATTAAACCTTTTCTGAATCCAGGCATTTTTCATCAGAATTTTCCAACTTTCGATCAGTAAGCTAGAAATAAACGACTTCCACTACATTTCAACATACGTAACCGATTTCAAGTTTTTTCAACCATCATTCTTGTGTTCAAATTAACCTTTGTAGATAAATATGGTAAAAGCCCAAGAAATCGTACTCAATCAACGATATTAAATGACTTTCCTTATATTTCAGCTTACATCTGCATTTCATCCGTTTGGTTTCCAGGTTTTTTGTGCCCATTGCGCATTCAAGACTCTCGAGTTATTTTATTTATTTTTTCAGTTATTTCACCTTATTCTCAGATGTACGTATGTGTATCTATTATATATATATATATATTATGTGTATATACAGTATATTAAACTCGATACCTTGTCGTGCCTGGTTTTTTATAATTAAAAATCATTAATAATCGCTCGTGTAACTCTTGGCTGTAATCGAATTGATTCCCACTTTTATTTTCGCTTACAATCGAATTGATTCCAGTTACATTTCATTGAGTAATCGAATCGTGTTCATCAACAGTGAAGAAAATGGAATTATTGGATTTTCCACCGATACAAATTCAAAAGTTTTATGTGATATCTCGAGGATTAATGTTGATGGCACCTTCAAGTCTTCACTGCAACGCTTGAGAAATGACGTATTCGTCCTCTTAGCTTCTTTTCTTACTGGTGGGCAAATCGCTACTCATCTACATATAAAGTTGCACTGCAATTTTTAACTGACAAACGCTCCTCCCTCCTTCTCTCTCACTCACTCCACCAGAAGTCTTCGTTAATTTTGAGATGGCGATACATGGAGCTATGAGGGAAGTGTGGCTCCAATTTATCCCAATGTTGGTGGCGAAAGATTCAAAAATTAGGTTTAACAACGGTTAATAGAGAGGCAATGGGGCAATGGGGAGATATTGGTACCAGGAAAGAGATGACTTCTTTACAAAGAACTATAATATTATGTACTCACGTAATCAGCAAAAATCATCAGATACTATATTCCTTTCATCTTTTTTCTAGAAATCCATCAACGACTTGAAACCACGGAAAACTGAAAAGAAAAGCAACACACACTGAATAAACCCACACTACACACACTTGAGAAAAAATAAAAAATCAACTTACTTGAGAAAACTCGTATTTTCCAATATAAATCAAAGATACATCACACAGTGAAAGCGAAATTGCCACTGAACAGACAACCACTGTCCTGAGTGAGAGCTAATAGGCATTTGCACAAAAATGATGCCCATCTCTGGAGAGGAAACTATTCACGCCCTTGCAAATATCTTCGGATAAGTAACTCTTAAATTCCAAATGTCGATTTCGAATTCTTCAAACTTCTGTAAGAAAATCAGAATGCGCGGTATTTTTAATATCTTATTAGTAAAACTGTCAAGAACTACCATCCCTCAAGAGCTTTTTTAGTTGGAGAATAACCTCAAATTAAAGATCTCGGTAAAAACCAAAGAACTATTTTTACCAACAACTCGCACAATAAATGCAATTTCTTCAATTTAAAAACAATTAAATTAATAAATGCTAATCGCAATCTCTACTTGCAAAAAAAGAAATGGCTAAAACAACAACAGTAAAATGCAGAAATAATGAATTATCCGACCAGATACATTTTTCAAAGGAGAAAGCACATATATAGATTAATTAAAATAAACACGAATTAAACACTGTATAAAACACGGTTCGCAAGTCACATATCAAATTGTACCAAATCTCGAGAAAAAAAAACTTATCCCGAATTTGAATAAATAAAAAAGCTAGGCGCATAGACAATTCAATAGTACTTACTGCAATTGACCATCTCCATGAAAATCCCAGACGCCAATATGCAAGTCAAGTCGTCGAAACACTTCTCCGCCACGACCGTTGTCGATGGAACACGGAAACGGCATCACGAAATTCTGCACAAAAATATATCAAACATTAGCAATCAAATTATACCTGGTTACAAAATTAACTAAACGCGATTAATGTTTACTTGACGCAATCAAGACACCAAATGAAAACACCGACATACCTGCCAAAGAAACTCGGAACCGCAAACAGCGAAATAACATCTGTGGAAGTAGAGATTAGAGAAGTAAGGTACCAGGTGCAGGAAGGTTGACAAAAATGAGCAAGCAATTAAGCATGATACATAGCCAACCCCTACGTTCCCTATTGTTAATGACTTATCTTCTGTGATTGGCTACATCGATATACAAAGACGATGACCTAAGGAAGACTGATGTAATAGGTTTTGGGTTTTCCGTGAATCGTCGTAAAACCGTAAATAACTTATTGTTGCATTGAAAAGAGTTGGGCAAATTTATACCTGACGCAGTTTACATTCTACACCTTAATTGTTCACGTAAATCGCTGCCTACATTTTAATGGGTACGCAACCTAAACAACACGTGTAATATCGTAATAAATTAATTACCGCCGTTTTAACTGACGGATTTTCGCGAAAAATGTCTCATTCAACGGAATTATGGTCGCTGAACACGAATATGACCTCAAAAACACATCATCGCTAAGAAATACTCGAGATCGAAGCTCGATCGAACACACGGTACGAGATAGGGCAAAACTAATGGCGGCAATCGATTCTACAGGTCCGAAAACCTATATTTAGACACCTCGCACATCTCGATCGGTCCTTTAGGACCCAAAATAAATCCATGTAAGTAGACGCGTTTCGTGAATACGTAATTAGGTGAAAATGTCGTTCAGTCACGGTTTTTTCGCCTAATTACGTATTCACGAAACGCGTCTACTTGTATTAGATTTATTGAGAAATATCACAACGCTACCTATCGGACAAAATTCAATTTCTGTTTTGTTTACCAAATACCTATGTAGTTTGGAAATTATCCGATAGCTAGCGCTGTGATATTTTTCGATTGGTTCATAATACCATCGCGGAAGACTGAAGGTAACCAATGGATCAAAAGCTCGCGAAAAAAAACACCATTCGAAGCAAAATACGTTATATTTTCAAGATTCCGAATAAATGGTATTCTCACTAGGCGATAGTTTCGGCCTACGAAAACGTAAAAGAAAAACAAACTTAAATAATCTCGTATCACAGTATCAACGTAGTTGTAAAATGTATTGTTTAATGTACTAAAATCCATGATTAATACACAAGAAAAAACCATTAGGTATACAACATGAGAGACAGAACGGAAAGAAAAAATAACAGAAGTGATGAACGAACAAAAAAGAAAAATGTGCAATACTATTTTTATACTTTCGACAACGGCGTTTCATTGATTTACAACCCGGCCACAATGATGGCAGGATTTTCTACGGCGGCTTTTATTTTACGTAAAAATAATACTGCTTCTCTGCCATCGATCAGTCGATGATCGTAGGTCAATGCTACGTACATCATTGGTCTAATAACGACCTGTAAATGGAAATACATTGTAAGGACGTTTACTATCGTCATACCCTAGGTTGACTGGTTTACCTGTCCGTTAAGGGCGATAGGTCTTTCGACGATAGCGTGCATGCCTAGTATAGCGGATTGCGGCGGATTAATAATAGGTGTACCCATGAGCGATCCGAATACGCCTCCGTTACTTATTGTAAACGTGCCACCGTCCATGTCTTCGACGGCTAACGCGTTATTACGAGCTTTCTCGCTTAACCCCGCGATCGTCTTTTCGATATCAGCGTAAGTCATACTTTCGACGTTACGAACCACCGGCACGACCAAACCCTGCGATGCATTCGCATTAATGCCATGTTACTAACATGGTAACGTACTCGATTGCATACATACTTTGGGCGTAGCTACGGCTACAGAAATATCGACGTAATCTCGGTACACGATTTCGTTTTCGTCGATAACCGCGTTGACTACAGGTTGTTCTTGAAGAGCGTAAGCGGACGCTTTCAAAAAGGCTGACATGAAGCCAAGCTTTAGGCCGTGTTTTTTCGTGAATGCGTCAAGGTTCGCTTTTCTGAAGGCCATTATGTTGCTGAGAAAATACGTCAATGAAAAAAAAAGGTCATCTTTACCATGACATGTTCATATACAAGAAACACATCAAAACTCTTTCCCTCTTTCACCTCATAAACGCAACCCCAGCGTTACACGATAATTACCTCATATCAATTTCGTTGAACGTGGTCAGCATGGCGGTAGTATTCTGAGCATCTTTAAGTCTTTGAGCGATACGCAATCGCATCCGATTCATTTTAACTCTCTGCTCAGTTCTAGTACCAGTTATCTCGCTGGTATAATCCTGCGGAGGTAATTTAACTGTCGCCGATTCCAGCGACTGAGCATGTCTGATAGCGGCCACCGGAGGAGCAGCGGCTGGCTTTGGTGGCGGTGGCGGAGTTGGTGGCGCCGAAGGAGCGGCACTGGGTGGCGCTGATGGCGTTGGTGGTGGTGGAGGTGGAGGAGGTGCTGCTTTAGGCGCAGCCACCGGTTCTGGAGACGCGGCTGGTTGCTCTTTTTTGGGCGCCGGGGTTGCTCCACCTTCTGTAATATGTGAAAGAGTGAATTTGGCCATAAACGCGAGAGGAGAAAAGTTGGTGGGAGAACCGCTTACCGGTGATTTTAATTTTACATAGTTGCTGTCCGGCTTTTACGGTGCTACCGTCTTCAACGAATCGCTCCTCTAGGATTCCGTTCACCGTTGAGGGAACAGGTATCGAGGTCTAGTGTGGCCATTCAAAATACATAGAAAACCATAGAAAATCTTAGATAAGTCCATTTTAGCATACATACATATAATAACTATTTGTTTAAAAACGAGGTCACGGTGACATTCTGTGCTCTTGGCTTCGAATCAAAAGAAAATCATAGCACCGAACTACATAGTACATACGTCAAGAACGAAGTAAACAGAGTCGCGATAAGATGTACATGAAGAAATCATCGCACGCGCAATTGTGACCACCTTAACCCTTCGGATGATTGATTAATTAATTATGTATTCTCAGATAAAACTAACCTCCCGAGATGGTTTATAACTAGGCTTAGCAAAAGTACTGATTCGACCAGTTCGAAACATTTTTTTTCAATTTTTCGCCATTCCAAATCATTTTTGATTTTGTTGTTAGAATAAGTTTTTGTTGCGAAGATGTAGACAGCCTAGAAAACCTTCAAAATTCGTGCACATTGATTTGTATCAAGAGTAAGTAGAGGCAAGATGAAAAATTACAACAAAAATAGAAAATGAATCATTTGCGATAACGAATATTCTTAAGAACTAGATAAATGAAAATGTTTTAATTTCATGCACAAAGTAAATCAAAAAGGACGAATTTTTCTGCATAATTTCCCTCGGATAAAATTATCAAGCAATTAGCAAATCACGAATAATTGAGAAACGATCAAGTCTAAACCAAACTCAAACTCATCGATGTTCAAGTATGAAACGACGGTCAGTCATCTCGAATTAAAATGTAAAATAAATTTGAAAAATATTGTCAGCGTTCCATCAGTCCACGAAAACCTCATTAATCCATTTCATTTCATTTCACCGAATCAAGTATATAGCCTTCAAGAAAAAAATTATCTTATCAATTAAACCAAACAAATTACCTTATCGGTTTCTATTTCACATACAACTTCATCAACGGAAACTGAATCACCGACGTCTAGATAAAACATACGTAATTATTCAAAAGTCTTCTTCGACGATTACACGAATAAAAATTACTCACTTTTCTCCCACCTGACATCACCTTCGGTAACGGATTCGGCGAAAGGTGGTACATTTAAAACTTGATGATCATCTGCGCAAAAATGAGAAAAAATCGTGTCAAAACATGAAATTCAAAGATAAAATAAACGATAAAGGTAACGAAAATTTATACACCCGGTGATATTATTCACGTACTAAGAAATAAAATGCTAAAGTTTACTGACCTACGATAACAATACGATCAACTTACAGAGTATAGTTGAAGAATGAAACAACCTGTTTTCAAGGAGATTTTGCTTATAAACTTTAAATCTGAAACAAATCATATTTTGAATATTAACTGGATATCAGTTCGACTCGGTAGCTGTAATTAGAACGTAAAATGATACAGAAAACTTACTGTTTTGTACTGGTTACAGGTATAAATCCTTGGGCACAGCATACTCTACCTGTAAAACCAAAGTACCGCATATATTGAAAATAAATTCAAAATGTTCATCGAGTACTTAAACAAGTGAAAATTCGCAAAACGATATTCCACGATGCCGCTTCAGCTCTATCACCAAGATAACATTAATCTACCATGTTAATAGGTTTCATTTCAATAAAATGAACACATCTCAGTTCGTAAAACTGATAATACGTTAAAATAGCATCAACGACACGGAAAGCTAATTTACATGAGATATCGCGTAATATGAACGTTACAAAGTTCACCGTACTCCAGTAAATGCTTACCTTTGGTATATAGTCTAGTTGGTGTTAAATTCTGAAACAAAAACATCTTGAGTTAAACAATCTTCAGATTTAACCGAAGCAATCCTAAGATGACAAATAGTTCACCCGATTAATGCCGTGTTTTGTTGACATACTAATTTCGACTATAGGTTGATTACTGATGCGTTTTGCAAACCACATCGAAAAAACTTCCATTTATACGGCGAACGAAGAATGCATCAAAAAAGGGTGTACTTCTATGGAAAAATTTGACTAAAAATGAACTCACTTGATTTTTGTTCGCATATTTGAATAATTTCAATTTTTGGTTGGTCCTGCAAGCATGCCTCAATAGAACAGCTGCCATCTGAAATGACGATCCTTCAATTTGGTATGGATTTCCTTAATTTCATAAATTTGGAGCGATTGGAATTTAATTTTGAACTAAAACTTGGCGGTGAATGAGAGAAGAAAACTTAAATGATATTACAAGAGGACACAAACGACTCCACAGAAGAAACAATCGATAATATTTTCGACAAGTTCTACTAAATGGTATCTGTGGTTTACGTAAAATCGGTAAACTGCGCTATCTATGAAAACGTCATTTGGGGCACTATTATGGCAACGTGTCAACGGCCCACTACGTCAACGCCCCACCGGCATAGAAGACGCTTAACATAGCAGGATTCGATTAGTTGCAGTGGATGGTTGTGACGTCACTACTTTTGAGTTATTTAATTATTATCTTTTACAGTTTTTTCATATTTTTTTTCAGTCGTAGATTTTTTAGGCCCCTTTCTCCTTTGTATACCAGTTTGCGTTTATGAATTTGAAAGATGAACCACGTCTTTCTATGATCGTCTTAATTTCATAAATCATAATACGATTTTGCACATACAAAAATTTTAAATTTGCATTATTCGTTGGTCGGATTTATTTAATTAATTATTAAATTATTTAAATTTAATACTTCTACTTTACAAAACAATAAATAATGAAGGGAGTAAAAAATAAACGACTGAAAAAAAAATGAAAAAACTGAAAAATACAACTGCAATGTTACGCGTCGCTTGGTCCGTGTCAGGTCCGTATCTGTTTACTGATTACGAAAATGGTGGTGCCAAAAGTTTTACTGCACACGGACGTCACTACCAACGAGTGTATTCTGTAATTACTGTACACAAACACCGGAGGTAAACTGGTTATAAACTGGCTATACATTATATTTCACGTTTAGTCTGTGTACAGTATACACGCATTGGCAGTGATGTCATTGTCTGTATGCAGTAAAACGTTTAAAATTACTATTTTTGTAAACAGTTTACCTCCTGGAGTCTATTCTGTGTACAGTATTACTTTCAGCAGTGGCGTCTGTATGCAATAAAACTTTTGGAACCGCCACTTCTATAATCAGTGAATTAGTAGTACCCTCAAATGACATTTTTATTGATTTTTTTAGATTTAAAAAAAAACAACATAAATTGTGATAATACTATGCTTGTCATTCACTCTTGAAAAATTTTTAGTTACAGATATGGGACATAATATAAAATATGTACTTCTTTGTTCTCTAGACAAATTCTCGACTAATTACGTCTTCCTTCTCGTTATCATTTAATACATTCACGCAAACCTCTGAACCGCCAATTATCGTGCGACAACGAATCATCTTATCGCTAAAAAATAACCCCACAAATAGAACAAAATTTTATTCACATAAAAATATAAATTCTTACATAACAAATTATTATAAAATCATATTTTACACAGAAACAACAAGAAAGCAAAGAAAAAAAGGGTAAAGTAATTATGTGTAGTCTATGATACTACAATAAAAAAAAAAATTATTTTTATTCAAGTAACAATATATAATCGTTATAATGCTGATGATTCAAAAACCATCTTTAACGATTACCAAATGCATTTCATTTAGCTTCTGAAACCGAAAATTTATTTTCCAGTGGTGAAAAGCTTGATGATGTTTCCCTGATACATAAATTCGAAGGTCTTGTATCCTTCGTTAATTGAATGGCGTCAAACATACGATGCTTTTTATCCTGAAACAAAAAAAAAATATTTCGAAAGAACAATTTTAATTATCAAAATATCCAAAGGTGTATTCGTTAAAGTAAATCTCTGTATGCAAATCAAAATCCAACGAATACTTCAACTGTACTGACGCCTTCAAACACAAAATTATACTTCATGCACAGCACACCGATTCAACAAATTGTACAACCATAATAGAACAAGGCAGCTGATACACCTATAAATATGTACTAACACATACGTATCCAGCCATTGATTTACTCTCATTACAAATATAAATTTCAGCATGTCCTACCAGCAATAATCCTCAACTCCTAGTATAATATTCCACGTTCACACGTATTCCATACCAAATCTTACGCCGCTCCTTGAAGGCCCCTCTAATCGCCAAGACAGGTCAAAAGCCAAGGGTATTTTTTTTTACTTTTACGACACTATCAACATTAGCGTTTATTTTTATATACATTTTCGTATTATTCCTGCTTTCGCATATACACGTCAAAAAGTACGTTGCTACGTTCAAACACTTCCTCCTCGTTATCGGCGTTTTATTTTCACCGCAGATAGTAAAATTTCACCGTACACAACAATGATATCACATTACGCGTACACTCCAACTCGAGCCACTTGGGCGAAAAATTCCGAATATATTTTTTCGCTTCGTCGAAGTAATCGGTATCAGCTCGTCCTTCGCCCTGCTCTTTTCACCGTTATTTCATCGCTCGGCGAAATCGAAAGCGCGGCGAAGAGAGCAAAAAATTACACAACGCGGAGAGAAAGAGAGGCGTACAGAGGGGAAAAAACCATAGCCAACGTTTCAAAGACATTTCGCGGGTTATTTAGGTCATTAACCTAAAATTCTCTTCCTGTTTGCTTAATTCTTTGTTTTTTTTTTCGCCTCTCTCGACGTCCAAATCGCAATAACCTAAATAAATATCAATTTTAATTACTTTATTGCGCAAATATACTATATACACGTACGCCACACCGTGTAAATGCGTCTGTGCTAGTAATGGTAATTCGTTAATTTACCACAACCGCTGTACACGCTACCGAAACATCGACAAACCTACGGAGTTAGCGAGACTGAGGAGGAAAAAGGGCGGAAAAATTTCAGATAAGCATTACACCAACACATAAATTTGCTATCGCGCGTGTACCATTTATTAATGAAAAATTCATCATTTTCTCAAGGGTTAAAGTCATATCTCTGAATATAATTTTAATACGCGAATACCGCCAGAAGATAGGAAGCCGTAAAGGAGGAGGGAAACGAAGAGTAGATAGCTAGATACCTATTACCTAGTTATTTGCCATCGAGACGCGCGGCATTTCCACAAATCACCCGATCCTTATTCTTTGGTCACAATCACGACCTAAACACCTCGAATTTCCTCCGTACAAGAAGCTTTAAAAAAAATCCACCGAATTCCGTCGTAAAAATCCAATTACCTCTGAAAACCGCAAAACCGAACGTAAGCCACGTACCAAAACGAGCTCGGTATTTTCAACCAAAGGGTCATTCAAAACTTGGACAAGGGTACGAGCACAACAGACGCACTCGAACCAATACGTTCGCAAATTAGATTCGAGTCCAAGATGTCGTTATTTTCATCCCAAAGAAGAAAAAAAACGCCGCTAAATTAGCCGAAGCCGCGAAACAACACAGGGTAGATCGAACCATCGACTGGGGGAGCAACGACGAGGGGCTACGATTACGCGAAATAACCTACATCGCACCGTATCCGATACCTAGGCAAAGTTTTAATACGACGAGATTCTCCTCGCTTGTCCGTCCGTCTCGCTCCATCTCCGTGCATATACGATTCGGCGGCGTCGCGACGTCGACGGCGTCGTATATCCCGGCGTATAATTTATTCCGGACGTATCGAATATGCCTTGGGAAATCTCTAAAACATTGTGTCAGTAACACGAATGATATAAACCACCCCAGACAACCCTAGCCGCAAACTTACCTCGATATGTTTGTTGCGTCGAACGCGCCGTCGGCCCCCCTCCTTCCGCCTTCCTTACCCCATCATCGGCGGCCTTCCCGACTACGAACGCGCCGCGGCGCGAATACGCAAAACTTGAAATGTAATTATCAGAGGTGTAAAACTAATTTATGGAACTGCCAATGCCAGACAATTACAATGTTGGGAATTTCATCGGTCTCCGCGAAATACCACCATTCCAACGACGGCGTCGCGGCGCCGTACCCACCGTAGCGTACGTAGCGTATACACCGAGTACCGTGTATTCCAGCTACCAGCTACGTACGTCACCGGATGCCCGTATCACCTCTTTCATCCACCCCCTCCCCCCACACACTCCCCCATGACCATGCTTCATCGACCACCGTTCACCAATAAATCCCTACCCGAGCGTGCCTCCGACGAAGTACGCGGTAAGCGCCTTTTTATAGGCCCAAAAAAAAAATTCTACAAAATAAGGGCTTGCGTTACATCGTCGAATACAAAAATTCATTCCGTCCTTCGTCACCCTGGCTGAACCACAAAAAATGCTAAATTACTCGTAAATGTCTACATTTACCCGTAAATAACCACTTCATCGCGATAATCACCGTACATTACGAAACAAACGCATTTGCTGTCAATGGGCTATTCATTCAACTCGATTTACGCGAAAATTACAAAATTACACAATAATTACCACCAAAAAGAAGTTATTACCGTAAATTACGACAACTTGCTGGCCAAAACCAACAAGTGACCGAGGGAAAAACTTGAACATGGTTTTCCTCGTTCTGCACAATTCTTTCGATAATTCTTTAACGGGCGTATTTTCATTTCACTATTCGCCCGAACCTAGCAACCGACAGGCGAATTTCCTCCCCGACACGGATAAAAGTCCGCGCGAAATTCTAATACAAATTCTTTAATATGGAAAAAATTCGCGATAACCGCTTCGCGGAATCGACATCAGTGAAAGCACTCGCCTCGTAGTCGTAATACGAGTAAGCCACTAGGTTAGCATTTTTTCGAGAGCACGACGAAGAATGAAAAAAAATCATCCTCTAGCGGCTGCGGCTGCGGCTACAGCGACCACGTAAAATTCGCCGACCGCATCGAAACGCTTAACGCTACGCTAGCCCGATCGCTCCCGAGATAGAGAGAAAAAAATTCGTCAGTTGATATTTTCAGCGTACAAGTTCATTGAAACGTTCACTCTCACAGATTAGCGCGTTCAAAGTCAACGACCGCGTAATATGACCTAAAAAAAACCGCTTGGCAATTGGCAAACATCGCGAAATATACTTTGTAACGACAAAGTATCGTGCGATAGGCCCCGTACTAGGTTTGCGAATGGCGAAAAAAAAAAACCACACGCATAACCTATCCGCACA